>JASZXU010000043.1:0-49906 GCA_035521515.1 Phenoliferia sp. Uapishka_3
CGCCCCCTCCGTCCCAAGAAAGTCGCCCTCCACCCACACGCGATAAATAATTTCCACGACTAGCAAATGCGAAACTCGAATCCTGGCGTTCGTTCCCGCAAGAGTTGTTGGCCTCACGACCTCCGAATTCGGGACTCGGGTGATGAAAGTTGTCCCCATCGCGTTCCCGGGTTCGAGTTTTAGAGAAAGTGGCTCTTCGCGGTAGGTGTCGTCCGACAACGCAATGGCGTGGCAGGTCGAGTGGGGCGAGGAAGGGGGTGCGATGCTTTTGGAGAGCAGATCAATCCTAGCCATAGGCTGTTTGAGGGGTGAATGTGAGGATGGGGATCCTTTGACGACCGTCTTCGATGGCGTTGTCTTTGACAGGATCGGTAACTCGAATCGACGAGCCGGGGGACAGACTCGTTTTGAGGCGTCGTTGTAGAGAATCTCGAAGGTCTCGTGAATGGAGGTCTTGATGGAAATGATTTTAATTCGCTTCTCAGGCGCGATGAAGGAAAGTTGTGCTTGGACCAGGGAAGCACTGGTGAGGTGCGGCGAAGTCAAACTTCCTACAATTTGCTGCAGATGTACCAACGTTAGTGATCGAATTCTTCGAACTCTAAGACAAGGAAGCAATTACTTACTCCTAAATCGTGGTGAAAGTGATCTATCGAGATTTTGAGAGCCTCGGGGAGGTCTCCGTGCCCTCCAGCGCTTGCGAAAATCCAAAGTGGGACGAATGGACTGGCGACAGATCCTCCTGAGAGATTAGCAAACTTGACAGTCGCTTTCACTATTGCTGCATATGTCAGCCAGTGGAGTCGGGGCCCAAATGAAAAATCAAGCGCACAATGGTGCCGGACTCTTCCGAATGTTGAAGAGTGGAACACCGCACTCGACGAGGGAAGAAGGAAGGAAAAGTTGAATCTGTGAATCATCAGGCAAGGTTAGACGGAATCAATCAACAAAGATTTGAGAGCCTACGTGTGTTCTCCTGCTTCAAAGATTTCTCCGTTCAAATCGAGGTCAAGCTTGAGTGAGAGAGTGGGTGTCGTCTCGTAAGGCCAAGCTGGACCACCTTCGGCCCATAGACACGTCAGCTGTCGTCAATGTTTGCCAGAAGGGTTGAAGACTCACCCTTTACATCACAAATGCCCTTGAAGGTGACTCCAAGCGATCGAAGTGCTCTCCTTTTCACGAGCGACAGTACGACAGTTCCCCTCACGAGGGGGTCCTCAGACTCCGACTCTGGGTGAACAAAGATGGTTTCTGTTTCGAGAACGATTCTGAGCTCAGATGAAGGTGCTGAGAACATCTTGCAGACTGGGGGGTAGCTTTTGAGAAAGTGGGGAGCCGGCCAGATTTTGTGCGTGATACTGATGGGTCAACGTAAAAGGAGAAGACAGGGAAAGACGGGAGAGGAGTCGTCGAAGTTGTGGTGAGGAAAGAGAGGAAAGGAAAAACTCGCTGCCGATTCAGAGCAGTGAGCAGCATAGCGGGGATTGGGTAGGTACTATGTCTGCGACTCGCGGAGGTACGACGCCGTACTAGAAGATCCTTCAGAAACGTGGCTGCCAAAGCCTTCCCCCAGCCTCCGGCGCTTTCACTGGGCAGGAATATCCGCTTTTCTCCTCTCTCGAGTCTCAAGGAACTTCTCAATTGCGTTCTGTCGCAGGCACAATTCTGTAACGTCCCGGAGATCCTCCACGGTACCGCTGGGAGCCCCGCGCGGAGGTCCTCGCACCCCCAAAAGCAAGGTCGTAGCTACTATGTACATTAGTACTCTGGGAATAGCTCTCCACTCTTTTACTTCAGTACTTAGACTATTCTTGAGCCTTGTTATCGCCAACCAACTTTTGTAGAACAGCTTTTGTCGGTGCAAATAGCAGGAAAAGTCTCAGCTTGAACACGAACACGCGTGAAAGCACACCCATTGACCAGCTGAAGCAGCCCTTTCAGCCAGGCCTAGGCGATCTATGTATGTAAAAAAAACGGTTGCCTGCGCGTGTGTACCGGGCAAGGTTTCGAGGCGCATCAACGCATCACGTCGCACGAGTGCACGAGTTGACGAGACGTTATACGGCTTTAAGTACGAAGTACTCATCCATCGCAACGTTTTAGCTCACGTAAAGGCTCCTTTCTCTCGGAATTTGAATCTAGATCTTTTGGTGACCGGACTTCCTGTGCTAGGGGAGCGACATGGAACTTGGCATTTCGCGGCGAAGGCTAGAAGCGACTCGCGAGCGCCGATGCGGATGTCCTGTCTTGTCCAGTCTCCGGTCGCCTTTTTACTGATGTATGTACCGGTCGTTACTAACGTTAGTTTTACACTAAGTAGTTGTTCGCGCGGCACTGGCAACGTCTCTGCAACCTCAAGTTCTAGGTCGACGTCCGGCAAAAGGTCCTGATGGAGGGGCAGACGTCCGTTGAGATCGCGACAGCAACAGCAACCTTTCCATTCGACCAGTGTACTAGAAATCAAGCGAAGAGAGTATCATTCACAAGCAAGGAGCTGAAACCATCCACCTTCAGGCAATACTAGCGGTGTTCCTGTTCGCAACGGCAGCGGACCCCCAATGACCCTTCAATTTCTTCGGCTTCCCCTTATCCGCCTTTTTACCCCCAGCTGCAGTCTCTGCGATAGTGTGCTCATCTTCAGTTGACGGAACGATCTGCTGGTTAATATCAATCATATTGAGGTGGCAAAGCTGAGCAGCGTCGGAGGGCGTCAGTAAAATTTTTGCAGAAAAAGGACGAGGGAATCAGCCATCACTCACGTAGGATGCGGGGCTAGAGACGAGAATAAAATTAGTGGCAAAAGTACCCGAGATGAAGCGGAGTGACTTACAAGTGGTCATACATGGGCGAAGGGAGTGCGGCGACCATCATTCGAAGTGGGTTCCACCCAGCTTTGTCGAGGCAAGCTAATGGAAAGAAGAGACAATCAGAGGGCACTCGAAAGAGGATGGATGAGTGGACGTACTCTTGCGGCTGCTGGAGAGAAGGCCAGCTCCCTCAGGGCGCTCGGAGTCTTGAAGGAGAGAGTGGGTGCTGTGAATAGTTTGGATAGATCAATGCGACTCCGAGCTCGAATCATTTAACCTTGGAGAACTGCTCACGTGGTGCGGAAGTAAGCGCTGTTGATCGAGTAGAAAGGCTTGAAGACGGGAGAAAGTTGAACTTGAGTTCCGATGTGGCTTTGAAAAGGAGGAAAGTTAGGTTGATCGCTTATTGGAAATTCCAATCAAGCGACTCACGAGTAGTTGAGCACCGACAACCCGAGCGTCGCCCTAGAGTGGTCCGAGTCTGCAAGGCCAGGAGGGACTTGGCAGACGATGTCGAAGTGGTTGACCACACGCCACAAAACGTTGGGGCGATCGACGGGAGTTACCTGAAATGAGAAAATAAGGAAACAACAAGGCGAGACGCACGACAGGACGCACGAGGTTCCGCTCGAAGGACGCTGCAAAGGACCCGTCTCCGAGACGAGGGGTGCCGTAGCTAATAATAAAATGTAAACACATGTGTTGAACAAAGGGTCGTATGATCAATCTCACCTGTAGCAATCGCGAAGCTCAATCTGCTCGCCTAGGTCTCCGGGTGACTGAACGAAGCGTGCGTAGATGAGACTGGCGAGAGCGGAGCCTAGCCTGCGAAGCGATGATTTTGCGTTAGTTCGAAGGAACAACACCTGAATGCAAACTTTCACTCACGAGTGACCAGTAACCCAGAGAGGAATTTTGGCTTTCCCAGCTTCTTCTGGGTCCTCGTAGCCTTCACACATCTCGGCAGCCAGAGCTTTGAGGTAGGTGCGAATGGTGCCTGCGAGGAAAAGCGTCAGTGCACATTGGCCAACGCAAGGTAAGGGCTACTCGGGGATACTGTAGCCTGGATTCTCAATGAGACTTAGAGCTTGTTTAAGGAATCAAGAAGAAAAAAGAGAGACGCACCATCAGGACCGCCGGTGTTCGAAGGGCTGTTGTTGAAGGCGGTCAGCTTCGGGAAAGGAGAGCCGCCAGCAGCAAAGCTCACAAGAGATCGTCAAAGAAACCTTCGTCTGTTTTGAATTATTTTAGCAGCTGCAAAGACTGCGACAACGTATTGGAAATGCTTACGGCAAGTAGATCCGGCACCGTAGTATACACTCGAGGGAACCCTGGTGATGTTTGCATCGACTAGGATCTCGGCGAAAGAAGCCGCGCTCGTTCCCTTGAAAACAAGGGCCATCCAAGGTTTACCGCCGGCACCTGTCGAAAGGGAAATCCGAAGTAAGCAAAATGCCTAGCCGCAGATGAAATAGTCGCTCACTCTTTTTGGGGTAGAAGACGCTGGCAAAAGGTCCAGAGATGGTCGACATGGAGGAGATCGCCTCGTAGTGGAGATTCCAGCGTTTTGCCTGCTTCTTGATGCGCTTGTGAGACTCGAGGTAGAGCTTCAGCCCTCTGGCCGGATCCTTCACGGCGGCGTCGGCGGCTTGCTGCACGAGTTGATCGTTCCTCTCGTAGACGACTGGAGTGAAACGATATCAATGTACACATCAAAAATCAATGAAGAGATTCGTCTAACTCACTGGCACTCATGAGAAGAAAGGTGCGAGCGAGAGGAAGACTGAAGAGGCGAGTAGTGGCGGGGGTGCGTCCGGTTCGTTTGTGAGTCGAGTCAACCGAGTGAGGAATCGTCGTAGGAGCTCCCTCTTCCAGAAAAAGAACATCAGAAGGGCAGCAGCAGCAGATAATTCGGAGTGAAAGTTACCCAGGATGGGAATAGCCGAGTCGATGGTCTTGTTGGAGTCCTCGTTAAAGATGGTGGGGTCGAGCTGAAGGAAGGGATTTCAAATTAGAAAAGGGCTGCATAGATCTCGCATAAATTTCGAAGAAGACTTGCCCAATTGGGTGCAGAGTAGCCACTTGCGTAGACTTTTGCGAGGAAGTTGACGAGCTGAAGACCTGAGATTGAAGCGTCGTGAGCCACAGCCCCGCCCGACCAAGAAAGTAAAGTCTCACCTCCAAGGTGAGAGCCGATCCAGAAGGTGAACTATATTGCCGGGACAAAGGTGTGATTTGAGACATGAAAAAAAAGTGGGGCAAAGGGGAGGGGTGGAAAACTCACGGCGACGATGAAAAGGCCGACAAAAATGACCGGATAGATGATCAAAGAAGTAAGGGTCGAGAGAGGATCACCAAATACGCTTGCTGGCGCGAGGACGAAAGAATAGATGTAGTTGGTGATACCGTGCGTGGCGAAGCGAGCGCTGTGGGACAGCTCATGGCGTCAGCGCCGATAGACTCTTCAACCAACCGCGGGCAAGCTGAAAGAAGTAGACTTACAGAGCGAAAGGAGTGGACTCTTTGGCGTGCTGAAGGAACGAGTTGGACCACCCGCTCTGAGACTTCAAGCGCATCAACTCGCTGAGATGACTCTGGGGTCCCCTATGAAGGCGACACAATCGTTGAGCATGAGGCGGAGCAGTGGGGAGAAGAATGAGTTACGTACCAGGACTCGTCCTCGTCGGCCATCCAGCTACCGTCTCTAAAAGAGTCCTCGACTTTTTTCATTTGGCTTTCGACAGTCTCCTTGATTTTTTCCATCTGGCGAACGGGACGAAGACGGCGTCAGACTCGAGCGTGAACAGAGGCTGAACAGAAGGTGGGTGACTTACTATGGTTTGAGTGCTACTGGTAGCAGCTTTTGTGGGAGGATTGAGCTTTTCGGTAACGCGAAAGGATATGGGGGGAAGGAGAAGAAGAATTCGACCCGCAAATCTGGGCGGGACCGAGGTCGAGTTCGCACGGTCTGACACGCTCATTCCTCGTTCCTTCACTTTCCTCGTAGTCCCGTCTCCCCCACTCGAGTAATCACTTCAGGGCGCCTGCGTCAAACACACACTTCCGCATTTACGAGTTCCCCACAGGTGCGCTTTCGGACGGCCGCACGCGATACAAGCGTCTCGATATCTGACGAATCAATTTCAGTCGGTTCAAATGTACTTGATTCAAAAAAGATACCACAATCATGTTCAACGAAGCCTTTCTCGCTTCTTTTGGTGTCTTTCTTCCTTCTTACATTGCTCCCCAACCGTTCAATAAGGCAGGATAACATCCGCCACGCCAGCCGGAGTTCCATCCTACGAATTCCACACCCCGGTCAGCACAGTTCTTATCCGAGGTTATGCACTGAAAGAGCTTACAAGATCAGCATAAGAAGAAGCTCCTTTCCTCGCCCTCGGGTCCAGCACTGCTCCAGGTGGGGGAGGTGGTGGAGGACCTCTTGGAGCGGGAGGACCATCATCTCGTCTCCTCTTGCTTCCTCGATCATCTCCGATCCGCTCCCCGATGCGATCGTTTAGTGAGCGTCCAGTTTCTCCGAGAGCAGGTCGGGCGAGGATGGAAGAGCGATCCACTTCTTGCTCGTGTGGTGCGAGTGGGTGGCACGGGTCGAGGATGTAGTTGTTAAAGTATTTGACCTGGGTGGGATAGTAATAAAACCAGTCAGAGGAAAATTCGGCAAGAACTCTGAAAGAGCAAAGACCAACATCTTCGAGCGTGTCGCCGAGCACTTCAGGGTGTTTCGTCGAAAGGTGCTTCTCAATGAACTTGAGAGCACTAAAGAGCTTTGTGCAAACATTACAGCGGAACTTGACTTCTTCCTCTTGCTTGATTTTGGAGCGACAGAGTCGATGCAGCTCTCTGTGGTTTGCACGACAAATCGTAAGCGTATCGGTTCAACGTCGGGGCCTGAGAAGACAAACTCACTCCTCGTAGTTATCACCACCAAAGTCACAAGGATCCACCGTGTCCTTGTTGGCGAGCAATGGCATTTTCTCGTCGAGCTTTTTCACCCACTCAAGATCTACGCCGGTCGCCCCGAGTCAGCATCTCGAAGACTTCGAAGCCATGGGAGGTGAACTCACCAATCGTCTTTTTCGAAATGCCACGATTGGCATCCATCTCCACCGTCTTCCTCAAGTGTTTCGGACATTTCCTTTCGAGCTCCTCCTTGAAGTCGTGAGTCGATAGACAATAATAACAAGTATTGAAGACCGTTCTTAAATAGTGAAGGTAAAGGTCGAAAGTCTTCAGGTTCTGTCGCACCACCATCCCATCAGCTCCGCGCCACAAAAACGTCGGAGGGTGAGAGGACTTACCAGCGCAGCCAACCCCTCGATTGAAGAATCCGCCTCCCTCCCAGTTTCATACCTCGCCTCGATGACTTCACTTCCCCTCGTATCCGCAATCTCTTTCTCCAATCCGGCAGCTACTTGTCGAATTTGCTCGAGGTCTTTTATGATCCTTTCCGGTGCAGCCATATCGCTCGGCACGAGCTTGCTCTTCGCGAACATGATTTTTTCGCTAGGCTGCATGTGGAGTGTAAAGTTGCCGACCTGTAGTTTGAACATAGCATAGCAACTCATTTGAGCCATGTTAGGGAAGAAGTGATGGGTTGAACTCACAGTTGATTCGCAAAGGACCTTCTGAGCTTCGGCCATGTTGGAGGCATCTCGGAACTGAACCCAGCCCACGCGTATGTTGTTCTTCTGCGGGTTTGGTTCGGAAAGGGCGAGGTATTCGAATCCAGGACATTGAGCGCAGTGCTATCCGACCAGTCATCTGCTTGTCAGCTCCGGTTTCTTACGCAACTTCCAGTGAAAAATAACGCACAGCTTCCAAGTCTTTCCTCGAAAGGTCTGGCGAGATAGCTTTGATGAAGAGCTGAGAGTCGACGGGGGCAAGCTTGACGTCGTCAGGTTCGGGTAGAGAGTCTCGCTCCCTCATTTGAGAGTCTTCGTCTTGTTCTTCGATTTCGGGCTTGACGTCTGCTTCGATTTTCGGCTTGACGTCGCTTTCGACTTTCGGCTTGACGTCGCTTTCGACTTTCGGCTTGACGTCTTCTTCTGTTGCGGGCTTCATCTCTGCGTCCTCGGTGGCGTTACCGTTCGTCGTAGTTGTAGTGGACGCGTTCAATTCCGTCTTTGGCACTAATTACAGCCGTCAGAATCAAGCATCAATATTCGAGGTCCTGTTTATTCTTCCAAATAGGCACCCAACCACTCACCAACATCAAACCGTACCTCATCCAACGCCCCTCCCTCAACATCCTCCAACCACCTCTCCAATTTCCCCTCTCTCCCCTTCTTCCTCAATCCTTTCCTCATTTCTTCCATCTCTTTGCTCGGTTCGTATTTCTCTCTAAACCAAATCTTTCCTTTCACACTCTGAAAGAACGGCTGAAAGCTCTTTCTGTAGTAGGCATTTTTATATTTTCGGAAGGCGGCGTCGAGAGCATCCTTAGAGTCGATTGGGAAAGAAGGAGAGGTTTGACGAAGGTAGTCGGTCAGGTAGCGGAGAGTTACTAAGTAAGGGAGAGATTCTGGTGGCTCCATTGTTGTGCGTTGGCTGTGAAGACGATTCAGAAGAGTATAAGCGCAAAGTTGACGGAATAGACCAGGAAGAGATGGTGGCGCACGGAGGTGGTCCGCCACGCCTATCATCGTAGGACGAACGAGGTGGTGGTGGATATGCACTGCCATTTCCGAAGTCGTCGCGCTCATCGCGGTACGGTCGACCATCTCGCTGAGGAGGAACTATCATTCGAGATGAAGAAGTGTCAGCAGACAGAGGAAAGTGGGATACTCGTCAAGAACGGACAGTACTCGCGTGGTCTCTCGCCGTACGAATCTCGACGAGGAGAGAGGGAACGGCGGCGCTTTCCGCGACGATCTGTGGGACAATCTGTTAGGTTTCCCTCCCCAGCGCCTTACGAGATACTGAATCCCAGTCTTCGGGACGTACCATCATATTCCGGACTCCTGCTCCTGCCAAACCCTCCTCCAAAGTCACCAGCAGGCGCCGCTGGCCCTCTCCTATCTCCATAATCTCCCCCTCCCCCAGAAGTCGCATAAGAGTCTCTCCTCGAAGGTGGTGCTTGGGCGTTGTCGTAGCGGTCATACGGATCTCGTCCAGCGAGAGGTGGGCCATCGTTGTCGTAGCGCGAGCGGGGCGGCCCGCCTGCGCCGCTCGGAGGAAGGTCATACGCGCCAGCAGCACCAGGCAGAGAGTAGCGAGCGTCACGGGGCGGTCGAGGGGGGCGGTCGGGAAGGCCTGGCAGGTCGAAGGCTGCTGATGAAGGCATAGTTGAGGGGGGTCGCAGTCGGCGTTTGATGCTGAAGGAAGGAAAGGCAATGGTGAGCATGAGCGAAAGTCGGGGTCGCGGCTAAGTCGTCAGTCCTTAGGTTCGGTCGCAGCTGCTGCCGAGCAGGAGAACGTTGAACGGGCGACGCAACGCCATCGTCGCGCGCGCCATTTGGAGTTTCGGCTGGGCTGCGACCTCGACGGCGACTGACTTGGCGGCAAGGTCGGTGTTTTGAAGGTTTGAAATGGTTGGACTCACCGAAACTATGCAACGTCTCGAGTGAGTGGCGAGCAATACGACGTCCCGACTTGTGGAGTGATGGCCTGCCTTGCGGTCAAAACCTATCAACTCCTGTGCGAAATCCGTGGCGTTCACCACAAAGTGCCAGAGAAGAGCCGAAGGTTCAAGATGGTGAAGGTTCCACTGCAAAATCCTCGTTTACCTTTTGATCAGCTTGCTGTTGCGCCCAGTATGGCCGTCCCCGCGCTCCCACCGATCCTCCCATCTTTCAAGCACCCACTCGAAGTCGTCTCCTCCGCCCCTCCGCCGAAACGCGTTCGACACATTCGTTCTCCGAACCCACTACAAATAAAACCTCTTGGTAACTTGCTTTTCCGCCCAAAACAACGCTTCACTCGAGTGAATGGTTTGGGAACGCTCGGCGCACTGCCCGACGAGCTCCTCCTCAGTCACATCTTTGGGCAACTTGATGGCGAGGATTTAGTCCGGATTGCGGGCGTTAGTAGGGCATTCTTTGGTTGGGGACACGTTGAAGGGATTTGGAAAGGAGTCTACATCAGTGTGAGTGGGTCAGGCTGGCGCTCAAATACTGAGAGTGCGAAGCTGATGCAGACGCCACTGTTTTGCAGAAGACGCAAGGCCGATTGTTGAACTGGCACGGAAGTTGGCGTTCTTCCTACATTACAACCTTTCTGCGACCTTCCTACATCCCCTTTTCAACCCCACTCCCCACTTCCGGAATTACCACTCCCACGCACCACTCCGACGTCCTCTTCCAACCTTCGCTCTGCGCTTCATTCGACCCGCTGCCTATCTTTCACTCCCCATCCTTCACTCCTACAGTCCCGCACATCTCCGGCCTCGGTCTCACTCCATCCACACTTCCGACCACACCATGCATCCTCACCGATCTCATGACCACCTGGGCAGCAATGTCGCCCACCTTCCGCCGATGGACGCTCGACCACTTGGCGGATAGATATCAAGACATTGGTATGAGAGCGGAGGCTACTATCACTACTCTGAGGGAATATAAGGAGTATCATGAGAGGTGTGAAGGAGATGAGAGCCCGCTTTATCTCTTTGAAAGCGATTTTGTGGAGAAAACGAAGGGGAAGGGGAAGGAAGGAGTGGGGATGGGTGAGGATTACCAAGTGCCAGAATGCTTCCGAGAAGATTTGTTCGAGGTCATGGGAGAGGAAAGACCGGATTATCGATGGCTAGTGAGTATTCGTCATATCAGGGCTAGGTGAAGAAAGGCTCATCGCAAAGGATGTACAGATTGTCGGACCATTGAGATCAGGCTCCACTTGGCATCAGGATCCGAATGGAACGAGCGCTTGGAACGCTGTTACCGTCGGATCGAAAGCGTGGATCATGTTCCATCCTTCCGTCACTCCACCTGGCGTCTTTGTCAGTGAAGACCAGGGAGAAGTTGAGGCTCCACTTTCGCTAGCAGGTTCGTTCTCGTTCCGCTTTTTCGAGAATCAAGCCATTGTCGCTTATAGTTTCGGTTGCAGAGTGGTTCGCAACTTACTATAAGGGCGCCAAAGCGATGTATGGCTCAAAAGCTAAAGATCCAGCGAACCGCGGCAAGATGCTCGAGGGAATCTGCAACGCTGGTGAAATCTTTTTCGTCCCTTCAGGCTGGTGGCACAGTTTGTCTCGTTCCTCCCTCTCCCTCCATATTTCCTGACTCAAGGAGTTTCTGCTTGCAGTCGTCATTAATCTCGCCCCATCCATTGCCGTAACACAAAACTTCGTCTCATCAGTCGAACTCCCCACCGTCCTCCGTTTCATGCGAGATCGACCCGAACAAGTCTCCGGCTTCAAACTTCGTCGCTCCCTCCCCACTTCCTCATCGTCAGCACCAACGGGGGAAATAGAAATCGTTCTAGGAACTGGCGGGCTCGACGATTGTGACGAATGCGTTTCTGGAGTGTATGAGAAGTTCTGTGAGGCGTTGAGGAGAGAGCAGCCGAATCTGGGGAATGTGGAGGGACTATTGAAGGAGGATTGGGAATTGGAAAGAGAGGGTGAGAAGGAGAAAGTGAAGAGTGTGGGCGTTTGGGAGATGGTGAAGAGTGGAGAGGAAGCGGAGGAGGAGAGTGGAGGGTTTTCGTTTGGGTTTGGAGGGGGAGAAGACCTGGGAGAGTTTTTGGATGAGGAGTGAGTGAGCGATCATCGGAAGTGAGTTCATTCTGCTGTCATCGAATGAAACATCAAATCAGGTGAAGTGCCTTTCGAACTTTCGCAGGCAGGCAGCTCTCATGTGAATCACTGGCACCAAAGATTCTTCTCAAGTTTTTCACATCGGGTCATTCTCATTGAGAAATACTAATGCCTTCTGCTCCTCTGCGTTGTTTACCTAAATCTTCACGAGGCGTCCCTCTGCGAGGGAACGTTTTGCAGCCGCGACGGTCCTGCTCGCCCACCAGCCGTCTTCAACGGAACTTCCGACTTGGGTGACGAGTTTCCCACTTGCCTATCAGCGAGGTTTTTATCAGTATCGAATCCACTGAGTAAGGAGCGGTGAGCACTGACAGCTGCTGTGAGCTCTCGGATTTGATTGATGAAGCTTGGAGCGTAACGCTCAGCCGTGGAGGCCTTCCATGGCTGGACGATTCCTCCTGAAGTTGCAGTGAGCTGTATAACATGAACGTCGTTGCGGGGGTGGTTTTCTGCCCGAAGGTCTCCCAGGGCGCATTGGGCTTCGACTCGCTGATCATTGCCGGTCGCGCAACGACGAGAGTCTGTAGCATGTCCATGTGTCAGCTTTTTGAGACGCTCATAATCTTGCTAGTCACCAAAATGGGTACTTACTGTTGAGGGTAAAAAGAACGCCCTTCTTTGTCTTGATGTTGACCGTCACGCGCATGACGTCCTTCGCCTCTTCGCAAGAGGCCGGGTCGATGATGGTCGATCCATGGCAGAAGACGGTGTCGAACTCATCGTCTTCGTCAATGAGAGATCTTGCGAGGTCGAACTGCTCGCCCCCAAAAAATAAAATTCAGTAGCATACGCAATCGTTCAGATGTGGGGGACGAACGTCGTGAACACAGGTGTCATTGATCATGGTGCCAGATTGGGCCATGTAAGCAGTAGGCTGGGGTGCTTCATCACGCATGTTCATGGCTAGCAATTCAAGCTGCCCGAGGGTCTTGGCGCGAAGTTGAGCTCGTAAAACTGCCTTTGGGCGAAGGGTGTATCGTAGTTGGGATAACAGAGGCAGAGACTTCTCAGCTCGGTAGTATTTGGAAGGAACTGGACACTAACGAATGATGGGTCATGGCGCCTGACGGAAAAGAATTCTTAGCGCGAGTTCAAACGCCAACAACCATGAAGACGAAGCGCGAACTTAGGGAATCCCACGGAGATGTAGGGTAGGACCTGGCCCGCCTTCGAGATCTCCTTCAGGGCGACGCGAAGCTTCTCTATGTTGACCAAGCTCGTGTCAAGCGGCTTCTCGCATAGAATCGCTGTCAAAATAAATAGCAGCCGACTTAGCGCCAGTGGATACTCAGTGTCGCGGGTTTTATGGAGAAAGTTGATTTACCCTTTCCGGCAGCAGCTACTTTTACCACGAGCTCAGCGTGAGTGTTGTTGGGTGTGCAGACAATCACAGCATGAACGTCGGGATCTGCGCGCAACGTAAGCTTCCCCACTTCAGTGTGGCGTCGTGAGGAAAACTTACCAGTCAGGACGTCCTCGATGGACGAAGCGATCTTGGGAGAGTGGGGATGGGTCACAGAGAGCTTTTCAGAAGAAGTGAAGAATAAGTCGTAGGTCTTGTAAAAGACTGCTGGGTATCCAACGGAGACAATGGCTTGTCCGTGAACATACGCCTGTCTCCCAGCACCGAGGATCGCGATGTTGACTGGCGAAGGAGCAGAGGTCATGATGATTTTGTTGTTTGACCGAAAGAGCGAAGGGAAGAAAGGGTGGCATCTCAAAGTGCGAGTCCCGGCACAACGTGAAAAGCCGAGTACTGTCCCGACGCTAGCCGCCTCACACACCTCAAGCGGCGCCAAATAACCAAGGCGCCAGAAGGTCACTTGACAATTTGCAGCAGAAATGGAAGGTTGAGTAACTTCGAGTCGTGAGAGGACAGTCTGTGAGTACTGCGAATTCAAAGTACGTTGATCACATCGAGCGAAAATAGAGATTTATTACAACGATGGCAAGGTTTGTTCGCATTATTCAAAGAATAAGATTCTCTGGGTCTCAAAAGAAGACAGAGCAAAAGACCTAATGCAGTATATTGAGAGAAGGGCTCGAGGCCAGGGGTCGATGACACTTGCGTTTCGAGTCGATCGCTCCCTTTTGTTCCCCAACTCCTTCGCCCCTGCGAACCTTCCCTCTCTCTGCCTTTCGTGTCCGGCCCGACTTGCTATCAAACGTGTGGCAAAACTCGGACTTCGGTCTCGTGGAAGACCGTCTCGAAGTCGCGCGGACCGCTCGGTGGGGAAAGGCACAGCAACATCAGACTCGATGGCTCGCACTGAGAGCGATGGATCTGAATAACGACCCGACCAAGCACCACGTAAGCTGGACTCCGACGGCGCACTTGGAGATCCAGCGAAGCGGCGGGCGAGGCCAGAGGATGATAAGGAGTCGGACGGCAGCTCGCCAGCTGCACAGGAATGACTGGATACAGTCAGTAGTGGCGTCGGACAGGGTGGTTCAAATGAAGTGGAAATCTTCGACATTCCACTTACTGTATGGGCAGTTTATGGTGGGTACACTTCCCAATAGGGGAACTCGCGGAAGCTGACGTCGCACAATCAACGTGTCTGCAGATGTCAATGAAGCGTTGCCCTCAGCGTCTATAGTTCTTTCTGTGGATGGACCTGGTACCTCGCTTCGCTTTCGCTTTAGGGAGCACGGGCGCGAAGCTACGTTGGATCTACCGTCCCGCGCTGTTGGACCGACACGCCTTGGAGTGTACTCTCAATACACGCGGTAGAAGCTGCATTTGCGCCTACAAGACCCGGTCGTGTCTTCGGAGCGTTACTCGCTTCAGGATCCGGTACTGGTGGGCGAGCTTGCACGAGCTCCGAGGCTGAGCGCAGTGCACGCTTGGACGCGATTCGATTCGGTTGGCCCATCGGTAACTTTTTCAACGGTCAGCGAGAAGCGTTACGCTAATCATGCTTTCGTCCGCCTTCAACTCGTACAGGTTCCCATGGTGTAACGCTGTTGGAGCGGACTTAAGTACGGCTGCAGCTGTTTCCTTTCCTAAGTTTGATGTACGTCACTATCCTTCTGGTTTGCTTTCTCCTGCGGAACTTTCTTGGTCTTTCCCAAAAGGGATATAATTGTGATTCTACGGAGGGATCGTCCGGAGGAGCCGGCCGGCGTGCCGGCAGAAGGCGGGCGGAACTCGTATGATTGACATACTCTCCATCGCCCAAAAGTACTGATCTTGGAGGACCTACATAAAACAGACACTGTCTTCGCCAACCTCAGCACCAGTACTCCGCTTCGAAGGTCCAACCTTTTCTGACCACCAGCCATTCAGGGTCTCAGCCGCTGGTCTTGATCGCCCGCCGGCTGCCAGTTTATCACCAAGCCACTCCTGCGCCTCACGCTCCCTCCGCCCTCCCTTCCCTCCCACTTTTCCACCTTCAAACTCGCTCCGTCAACCTTTCTTTGAATCGACCCGCCCCACGCCGTCGAGCAGTACCGCAGTGACGTACGGAAGAGCAGTTGCGCGAGTATCCGATCGAGCTGAAGAGCACACTTTCGCGGGGCGCACCGTTGAGCTTCAGGTCTTAGAGCTCAACAAGAATAGAAGCGCGATGGGCCCGTACCAGGCCGCTGGGCAAGGTATGGTTGGGTCATTGAGCGGAGATGCAAGCGCCATGCCAGACTTTGGGGAGCAACGATACAGCATTGGAAGCGGTTCACCATATCGAGGGGATCGACCGTACGTGCCAGGCTGGATTCGTGGAGGAGCAAGCTCAGCATCGAGCTGCGCGACGTCGACTTACGCCGCATCAATGGGCTCATATACCGACGGACCAAGCCCTTTCCTACCGCTGCAAGCCGATCAACTTCCCCCAATACCAACTGCCGCGAATTTTTACGAACCCTTTCCAATCCACCCGTACCTTTCAGCCGTCGCCCTGGAGTCACGTCAGACACTCGAATCCCTCGTCGAGGCCTACGGGTTCGAGGACGGCGCTGCCTCTTATTATGGAGTACAAGATCCGGGAAAGGAGCTTTCAGAATTTTTCGGCAATTTGCCGCACTTTCCGATGACTCCCAGACAAGCGTCTGACGCTCCACTCGAAGAAGGCGCGGAGCCGGACTCGTCGATGGATTTTGAGGATGGCTTCGACATGTCAGCCTCATATGCGGCCCAAGATGACGAGGCTTTATGTTTTGGAGCGGCTACTCGAGGCGTCAAGTATCAGTATCAACTCGACCCGTCCCTTCCACCCCCAGAATCGCAAGCCTTTACAGAATCCTACCCTCCCAGCCCAGCGACTTCGACCGGCTCCTCCGTTTACGCTTCACCCTACAGCGCAAACCCTTCTCTGCCAACAACTACCTTCAACTCTCCTCATCCTTCACCACATCTCCGAATGACTCCTCTTGTCGTGAGCCCGTACACTACATCAGAGTACGACGTCGAGTCGCCTCTGTCGTCGCCTGGATATACTCCCAGCATGTCTTCGGCAATTCCGTTTCCTACGGCGCCGTCAAGGTCGTCTGCAATACCTTTTCCACAACCACCACCTCTCGGGAGTCGCTGCGGTTCTCGCTCTCAGCCCAACTCTCGCCCACCGTCGGTCTCACACTTGCCCGGTTTCTCGCCTTATCTCACTCCAGTTCAGCATCCCACTTTACACAAAAGGCATTCATCCACCTCCTCGGCCGCCTCTATCTTGCACCACACCTCGGCACCGAACCTACACGCATCGCAGGGAAGCGTATTTCGTCCATCTGCGGGCACCATACAAGCCTCACATTCACCTCTACTCAACGGTCCGGGTGATGGAGCTGTAAAGAAAAGTCAGCACCGACTCCGTCAATCTGTTTCGTTTCCTTCATCCGATGCCAACCTTTTTCCCCGCCGCTCTCAGTCATATTCGGCTCGCGGCAGCGCCGGCTGGTCAAGGAGAAGTTCTCTCGAGCTGGAAGGCCTTTCTGGCCTCGGTGTCACCGTTGGGAGAAGATCAAGTGCCACAGATGAGAGTCGGTATCTAGAGCCGACGGAGCCATTCAGCCCGGTGTCTGGTGGATTAGGGTTCAATAGCCCTCATCGCTGGCCTGGATCGATTGGGGAGGTCGCGGGAGTGCAAGATAGCTTGGAAGGTATGAGCTTGAGACAAAACTACCGAACGGAAGAGATGCAGGTTGATATGGACCGAGGAGAAGGCACGGTGATGTTAAAAAAAGCGAACGAGGCCCTGACGTGAGTCTTCTTCTATATCGTTCGCCATCTCACGGTTGACAAACCAAGTTCTTTCTCATTCTCAGCGACTCCACTGTCAAATACCTCGAAGCACAGGACCGACTGATGGAAGGCGAGCGTACAGTGCTGGTGTTAGCTCCTAGGGTCGCTCAGCGAAGCTATGGAAACGAGAAGCGGTTCGTGCTATGCTTCATTGACCGTGACTTCCCGCCGCAAGACACTCAGTTCTACTTTCCTTCAGGTTCTTGTGCCCGCAACCGATGTCGCTGGTCCTCGGTATATCTTGGTGGTCCAACGTCGACGACCCACGAATCAAGCCCGAAAGTCTGCCATACGCCGGCGCGAAGATTCGACGAATTAACCTCCCTCCAGAAGTGTCCATTTCTATCTCCACCGATCCATCGCCTAGCCCCGACTTCCTCAACACGGAATGGATGACCAAGGACGGTGGCTTGATCGACCCGGATTGGCCTCTCGATTTAGAGACCCACATACTCTCTGGTCGGACTACTGGAAAATCCAATTTCGTTCCAGCTGGCGAAGCTTCGAAGGGGACAGATCGACCTGTTGTTCGACCGCTCGTAACCATCGTCGCGCCGGGGACAGGGCCGAAGGCGTCGCGTCTCATTGGCACTTTCCCTGGCAAAGCGATGCACATCATCTCGAAACCATCGAAAGGGAAGCTGACTGAGTCATCCAAAAGTGATTATTCTGTGTAGTAACTTTCGTCTGGCAGACCGTTGACGCCTTCGATTGTTTGCAGCGGGCCTTGCTCATGGCGACCTCGTCTCTCTGTACAATCGAGTGAAGTCACAGACGGCGTCGACCCGCTTCCTCGGCGTTTCTGGCGATCACAGCTCTTTTCCGACGATGGATTGGCGAGCCATGACCGGAAATCAGCCACGACCCTACGCGCCTCCCGATATTCAAGCTAGCACTTTTGTTGCTCGTACAGGCCGATGGGATGCCTTCATCATGTATGCGGTTGACCTGACTCTTCCAATTGTCGATTCGGGATCGAATTCGGGCCCATTCCCATTCCCGGGCTACCCTCGCCCACCTGCCAACGCCATTGCCTGCGAACCCGGCGAGGAGAAGAAAATTTACTACAATATGCCGATCGTTCTGCAATGCCTCAGCACTGCAGTAGTTTCGGTATGGCTTCCCCTTGCCGACCGATTTGAACACAACTGATCTGCAATCGCCCTTTCTTCTAGCCAATCATGATTCTTCGGAAAGTCGACGGAGGCCGGACAGCAATTGGTGGAGGCAGTCTGACGGGTTACGCACCAGAGACGGGACTCCCCTGTCCTCCGGGTGAGCGTTTAGGCGATGCAGTTGCTCAATTTCGGCCCATGGCACTTGAGATTTACACCGACCCGTCTAAGGTTCCGTCTGGAGAACGCTCTCCTACAGCAGACACTTTCCTCGCCTGCCTGGGCGACACGATCGGGATTAATCAATCACGCGAAACCCGCAAGTACTTCAATCAGAGTGGTCAGGAGTCCGATTCCCGTCCCCAAGCTTCAATGTCTCCGAACACGCCTGGCACCCCCGGCTCCACCTCGCCTCCCTTCGCCATGGTTGGGCTACCCTCCGATTACCACAACCTTGACGATGCCTACACTGTTTCGGCGAGTGGCCAGAAAGTCAAGCGAGTTCGCCGGGTATCGAGCAACGGAAGCCTCGCTCAAACACCATACACCCTACCGCCTAACCGCCCCCAGTCTACGCAGCCCAAGCGGAAGCGTGGACCCTCGGCTATCAACTTGCTTCAGCTTCCAGACTCGAACCCAGCCGACGAGCCGTCGCCAAATGTTTGGTCCATCGACTGCGGAGGTGAGCGAGTTCTTTCAGTAGAATGTCCCGTGTCCATCCACTAAGTCTGGGGGCGATACTTTCAGACCCTTGCGTCTGGACCATCGTAGCGGTGGAAATGGCACGTCACACCTTCTTTGTCCCCCCTGCTACGATTGGCGGAAAGTTTGGAAGCGGTGTTCCGTAAGTCACAATCACAAGTCGAATTGCTCTCCCCGAAACTCAGCAATCTATTCAATCAATCACAGGCCTACTACCTGCTCAACCCTCTACAGCACACCAACTCCATGCTACCCAATCTCGCCTCAGATACCAATTTTGATCGAGTATGCTGCTCCTGCTCGTCAAGCAGGTCCAGAAGATACCGGCGACGAGGAGGAACTCATGCTGAGTACGTATTTCCAGTCGTCGCCTTTTCTGCAGGTGCTCACGGAACTTAACCTTTTGCTCATTCATCAGCTTTACACGGAGCCAACTTCTCAAACGCGTTCACGGTCTGGATCGGCACGACACCTTGTATTCGGCATATCTACAAGAGCGCTCAGAAACTGCTCGTTAGTCTGCCGACTCGAATACCAAGTTATCGGAACCCTTCGAACGAAACCGTACCTTTGAGGATAACTTTCGTTCGGAACGACGGCATTGTTTTCCCTACTCCAATCTTCTACACTGAGCCCCATTAGTCCCTCACTCCCACTGTTAACACAAATTTCCACCGCTCCAGCGCCACATACTACCGTCTAACCCAGCAAATCGCTTTGGACACGCCTCGCGAATCGCAACTACCCGCAAGCACCCTTTTTCACACGGACAATGTTCACTACCCTATTTGTATCTGATACTTTGCATCGGTGTTTTGATGGAGCTGTCATGTAGGGGTCGAGTTGGGTAGGGGAGGAAATACTAGGTTCTCCAAACTCTCCTGGAACGTGGAGGCTCTTCGCACCGGGACATACGCTGGACAGGAGGCGACATTTGAGGAGAGGGAAAGCCAATATTGCACTGCATTGAAAACGCAAAGATCGAAGCTGGACAGTCCTACTTATTTTCGCCCATCAAGCTTTGTACTTCGCGCAACCTTCCTGAAGTCATCAAATCAAGAATATAGCCACGAACATTGGTCTTGGGAGAAACATAAGGCGACTTGCGCAACTCGGCAACGTCGTCCTTAACACTCTGGTCGAGACTTGATCACTTTGGTCAGGTTTTCGCTCTACAGGAAGGCGGAATCAAAGGCTCACTCGTTGATCTCGCCAAAATCCCAGCTCACCGTCGTCTCATTGCCAAGTCCTTTGTCTGCCAATTTTTTACGGAGCATGGAGTTCTTCATGTTGAAAAGACCGCAATCTAGAAGCTCAAGAATTATTAAAGGCTGGGGACTCCAGAGTTGGACTTTTGAGCCCACCCGTGTGTTGCACTACGATGATATCGTCTAATTCTGTGGCCGCCGAAACGAAGGCGATCTCGCTGGTGACATGAGCCACTCGTCCTCCAGCGTTTCTGACGACTCCAAATTCTAATACATTCGTGTCATAAATTGGTGTGAACATTCGTGTGAATGTCAGCAAATAGTCACACAAGTCAATGGCGTTCAAAGAGCTGTGAGCACAAGGTCGCCCTATGACTCACCTCCGGACTTGAAGTCACAAAACTGCTCTGGAATCACACGCGGATCCATACAAGTGACTAAAGAGTCGAGAGATCTTTCAGCGAAGTTGCTCTTGGAGGGCGACGGAGATAGACTTTACTGATGAACGTCTTTCGCAACGTGGGCAGAAGGTCTTTCAGGGACGGAGGTGGAGTGTAGGGCGTCGTCGAGAATCGCCTGGAGGAACACAGTGGCACATGAATGGTGCAGCGAGATTTAATAACTAGTGGGAACTACGCACTTGTTTCCTTCGAGCAGAGAATCCATTGGAAAGCTTGTTGATGAATGGCGAAGGACTGGGAGTATGTTGTTCGTTAGAAGTGAAGAGGGTGGATATGAAGCGGGAAACACAAACTCGGTCTGACAGCGAAGTATTTGATGAATTCCAAACAGTCGTGACGCGGAACCAGGACTAAGCTTTCCGAGGCGCGGCTTCGAGGGGGCTTCGCTCACCACATTTCAATGTCCTCTCGCCCCCTACAAAGTCCAATGACGCTGGATCTGAATGCAAGGTGTTTTGCGTTTCTAGGCGCGGAAGACGAAGTTACCTGGAATTTTTTACAAAAATTACCCGACTTCGTAGCCGACTTCGTCACTTCGTAGTAGCAAGCATGATTTCCGCGCATTCGAAACGACAAACCACAGTACTTACTACGCACCAATAATAAAGGGGGAGATTCATTCAGGTGTGACTACTCGAGTACTTCACTGGACAAGTTATAGAATCGACCGTCGTCCCGGCGTTTCGAGACCCCACGAGCCCAACAATCTTCATCGTGACAGAGATGACCAAGTCAAGTGTTGACCTGGTGGTACCGGTGTACACCTCATAGCCCCTCTGTTAGTCTTATTTCGGCCGAGAAAGGAGCACAAGTCAGCCTGCTCACCGGTCCGCAACTATCCAACATCGCCGCATAAGTAACGTCGGTGTAATTTACGTATGGCCCTCCAGAAAACAGTATCGGAACGGTGACATTCTTGAGGGACCTCCCTGGAACAGTTGTATGCATTGATCCTGTATCTCAAGACTTTAGCCTCTGCGATGCCCTCCCAGGCCACGGTCGGAACTGACCTGTTCCAATCTGCGCCCCACTGGAAAGGAGAGAAACCTCAACCTCAAAGATTTTGACTTCTAAGGGAACATAGCTAGAGCTAGAGTCCACTGATTGGATACTTCTCAATCAGATTGGGTCACTGGGGCTCAGATCGAGCCGAACGCACCTATAAGAGTGAGGTTTGCATTCCAGCTAAAGGTAGCATTGGTGTTACTTGTTTGCGGATCACTGTCATCAGATGATAACCTGTTTGAACCTGAAGTGAGTAGTCGTTCGCGTAATCCCGATAGCGTGGTCCCTCACGAGCCCCAGGCAACGCCTGGCGCCCTGGGCACGACAAAGTATAAAGTGATGCCCAAACTTGGAAAGGATAAGTCGCCTGATTAGCTCCCGAGCCCTCAAGGTCTAAAGTCTCGTCCACTCACGCTACAAAGAAAGCAAAGGCGGCGAAAAGACTAATAACCCCCCGATGGTCTTTCTTGAACCAGCCCTTGACACCTCTTGAGACATTGGTGGCGACTGCCTCAGCCTTCATCTTCGCCTTTCTTCGCTTCTTATTATTCTGATACTCCTGTATACCTTCTCCTGTCCCCCAGTCGTCCTTCGAAACGATCGGTGGCGGAGCGACGTCGTTCAACAGCATTTGAGAGGCGGAGGCGCTGTAGTGGGGAGCATCCTCGCCTTGGTTCTGAAAGTCATTCCAGGTGGAGAAGGAATTCGCTCCTTCCGAAGAGTGGCGCTCGGGGCGGTGGTAGTTTGCCATCGCGGGTTTGCCAGGCGTGTACAACAAGGGGCGGCTCCGTCGAGTTGATCGGTGTTGGCGTCAAGGCTTGAGTTTGCACGTTGCTGGCTGGAAGAAGAAGATGGCGGGTAGTATTCGGAATAGGCGCACAAGTGCCTCACCCTCGCTAACGATTTTTTTAACGACTCGCTACGGCGTAGTGTCGACGGTCGCTGGAGGCTGCGACCAGCGCTGCGAGAGTTCGGCGTCAGCGTTCTTCCTCGCCGTTAAGGCGTGCACCTACGACCTCCAGAAATATGCAGCTCACAAGTTGAAAGCGTGACATAACGGACATTGTGCAACGATGAGGGCCAGCGGACCCCTGCAACAGACAAGATCAAAGCGCCAGATGTGTTCGAACGCTTCGTACACTCACCAACCACGCGGTTGATCGTCGGAATACCTGAGTAAGTAGAGATTTAGCGATCCACAGGCATTGTTGCGCATGTGCGAATGCCGATTCGATGTTGTCCAGGGTACTGCTTTATCTTGAGCTGCCCTCCGCTGCCCATTAAGCAGGCTGCACACCAAGCCTCCGAGCTTCTTCAACCTCAGATCGCTCGCTATTGATCGCTGTCCCGATCAAGTCGAAGGTTGTGGTAGTGCGGAAGGGTGTGGCGTGACCGGCGGGCGTTGTTGATTCGAAAACGGGCAGCATTCATCCTGAGGAGCTCTCGCGCACGCCGCCATCGCAAGCAGCATCCTCCGTCACCTAAACCACATCTCCGGACCGATGACTCCTGCTCACAGAAAGCACTCTCGACAGTCAAATGGAGACATGAAAGCTTGGTGTAGAATTCACATCAATCGGCGACCCAAGGAGATTACGAACCAGGACAGGTGATGTCCTTAACGCAAACGGCTGTAAGGTAGCAACTCTGGTCAGCAAGCCACTTCCTGGCAAGTGAAGCTCAAGTAGACTAACCGGGCCTCCCTCTCGGACTCGAGGAGGGCAAGGATGTCGTTCTCACGAACGGGGCCCTTGACGTTCCTGCAATACACATCCGCTTCAGCTTCCCCATCCCAAATCGTTCAGGATCCGAGACAAACGAACCTGATGATGGAGCGGGTGGAGTCGTCCATGAACTCAACACGGACCTGGGTGACTCCTCCACGGGATCCGGTGCGACCGAGCACCTTGACGACCTTGGCGAGCTTGACTTGTGTCTTGGATGACTCCTGCAAAAGGATAAACGAAGGTCGTAAGCGCTCCAGTTTTCAGTGTCGGCGTGCGTGCGTTCGTGTTGGCGTGCGCTCCGCTCTCTCTCCATGTCGATCCGCCCTGAGCCGCCTCCTTCGACTCCCACTTCAATCTCAAAATTGACGTTGGCTTCCCCCTGCTTTCGAACAAGCGGCCTCCTTCCCGGCAGCATTCCGTCCCTCACACCCAGCGTCCCCCACCCAATTTTGCGGCCTTTCGCCAAATCACGCCATTCGTTCGGGCGCGGGCGCGTTCTGTCGGGGAGGGCAGTCGTGTCGTTCGAGCAGAGTGTATCCTTACCATTATGTGCTAGTTGTCGAAGGCGGTGGGTAGCGATCGCAGCTGGCAGGGCGTGGTGCGAATTGGCGCCTGCCACTATTTTCTCGTGGTGAAGCCAATTTTTAGCAGGTGATCGAGTTTTTTTCGACGCTTTTGAAGGTCGATGGCTCGGCGGTGGTTGTTAGGTCGTGCTCTCCGTCAACTCTCGTGCGTTGAATTGTTCCTCGAGGACAGCATAAATGAGTTGGAAATGCTGACCAGACGACGAAACAGACCATGTCCGACTTCGCCCCTGTTCCCGCCGACATGCTCGCGGCTAACGCCAGTGGTATCAAGCTCTTCGGACGATGGGACGCCGCCGATGTTGAGGTCAAGGACATCTCCCTTACCGACTACATTCAGGTTCGTTCGGTTTTAGATGAATTTTGAGGCAAGGCGCTGACTGGGTGACTTCTGCTCAATGTAGGTTCGCAACGCGATCCTCCTCCCCCACACCGCTGGTCGTTACGCCAGTCGCCAGTTCCGCAAGGCTCAGATGCCCATTGTTGAGGTTAGTACAAGCTTCGGCGAGACGGAGTACGCGCGAGGATACTGACGGCAATTATGCTTTCAGCGTCTCGTCAACAGGTAAGACCGAATCGAACAAACGTGTTATGGGGTCATGGGCGGAAGGCGCATGGGATTGGATGAGAGACAATGTTTGCGAGTACGTGAGGGGCAGGAAGGAGAGGAGAGGCAGCGAGAGAGGGATGTTACGGACGGCGCTCGAAGGCAGGCCAGGCATAGGGCAGTTTAGAGGAAGGTGGAGGGCAGCAGCTGATCATTTCTTCCCTTCCCACCCACTCAGTCTCATGATGAACGGTCGCAACTCGGGAAAGAAGCAGTGAGTCCTGCTTGCCAATTGGCGCAGCCACCTTTTTCTCCCTTGCTAGCAGCCGTTCTCATGTTTCTCCTCCCCTTTTTTCTCACAGGATGGCTGTCCGAATCGTCTCCCACGCTTTCGAAATCGTCAACCTCCTCACCGACCAGAACCCCATCCAAGTCTTCGTCGATGCCGTCGTTGCTTGCGGACCCCGCGAGGACTCCACTCGCATTGGTTCCCAGGGAACCGTCAGGAGGCAGGCTGTCGATGTTTCCCCCCTTCGTCGCGTCAACCAGGCCGTCGCCCTCATCACCATCGGTGTCCGCGAGTCCTCCTTCCGTAACGTCAAGTCCATCGCCGAGTGCCTCGCCGACGAGATCATCAACGCTGCCAAGGGATCCTCCAACTCTTACGCCATCAAGAAGAAGGTAGCTTCATCTTTCTCACGACACAGGACACTTCAGCTGACACTCAAACCGCTTTCCAGGATGAGCTCGAGCGTGTCGCCAAGTCCAACCGTTAAAAAATTGGATTGGTCATGTGGGAGAGGGAGCACAGCGTACGCGGTATGCCTACAATACATATGCCGTACCGAAACATCTTCTCGTGGATCCGCTGAGAGATAGGGCTTTGATTCCTGCCGTTGGTCGAGGGCGGGAGATATACCTCGAGACATCGAACCGACTACAAACCGGGCAGCATCTCCTTGGACCTCTTCCGGCCGCTTTCATAGCGGTCATTCTGCGGTCACGATCGTAGGTAATGGGCCCAGACACCCGCGACAAGGCATGCGACGGTGACAGAGGGGTACTTACATTGGCGGAGACCTCGTCACTCGCCACACAACGGGCGCCCATTAAAGCTGAGGCGCAACGAGGCGCTCGGGTACCATTGAGAAGTTCATTACTGTTATCGAACAGAATAACAAATAACACGCAAAGGCGAGTCTTTCCGCAATAGCCGCCGTCCACGCCACCGCAATAGCCGCCGTTCACTCCAACAAGGTCCGCTGGTTCTCTCAGTGGAAGAGCTGTTCCCCTCAAAAACTCCGAGAGCCTTCGACATGTCAGTCGTATTGTCAATCGTCACCCTCATCATCACTTTCGCGGCCTATCTAAGCTAGATACGAGCCTCTGCCCTTCGCGAGCCTGTGAGGTCGGGCAGAGGCTAGACGCCGATCGCTCATTCTCGGCTGGGCCGGGCCGGTGATTTCTGTCACTTGCACTTCGTCTCTCCTTCCTCCTTTTCAAAGTTATTTTTTCACAAGACAAAAATCTGACCACACAAGAGGCTCATCTTACAAATGCCTAGCCAAATTCCTAGCCCAAGGGAAGTGAAATTGAGCTGTAAATCAGTGAATTTATCGGGTGCTGTTTTCTTCCAAAACTGATTAAAACCGGTCAAACCCGGCTCATACAGCCGGGCAACAGCACCTCATGGAGAGACGATTACAAAGCTCAATTTTGGTCCAAAGCTATTGAGCTTCTAGCTAGTCATAGATGAGATGGGCCCCTCGAGTGGTCTATTTTTACTTTCAAAATGAGAGAAATGTAGCGAGCAGGAGAGAGAGAAACGTCGAAAAAGGTCACTTCGAGCTCACCCGGGCCCCTGCTATTCGGCGATCGGCGTCTAGCCTCCGCCCGCCCTCACCAGTTCGCAAGGGTCGGAGGTTAGTATCTAGCTTAGGCCTATCACTACTTCCATCAACTGGTCGCCCACTTCAGAAGCTTCGCTCGGCTCTCCTCAGTGGCGGAGAGTCCGGTCGACGAGAAATCTGTAGAACCGCGAGCGTGGGGAACATGGTCACCGGTGAAATTCTCGTATCCCGCCGTTACTCCTTGGACAGACTTCAACGTCGACACGACCAAGCCAATTCCATTCCGTCCCTTCCGCTGGGGTCCCCGATATCCGATCAATATGGGGATTAGGAACATGGGGTGGAATGAATGGCTTCAACTCGATAGCGAGTGAGTCTTCTTTCCTGGTTCGTCATTTTTCACATCGCTGATGCGCTTCAATCCTAGCTACAAGAAGACGTACAGCATTCGGCTCCGCCGCACAAACGACCAAGGCGAGCTTGCGACTGGAACGCTTCCTGGATTTAGGCCACAAGCAATGGAAAGCCTGTCCGAGATGTGTTCCTATCTTGCAGCAAAGTACCCCGACCTCTTCAAGGTCACTAGAGCTTCGTACGACGCGGCGATTCCGGAAAGTTATGGAGACTCGCTGGTCGGCGACGAGGGTGGCGCCGTTCGGACAATCCAAAACATGATCACTGGTGACTTCTGGGATTTTGATGAGCTCGACAAGATAGATTCTGGCTGGAATCCGATGCGGATCGCGGGACGTGAGTGTTTCTATCTGGGTAATATTTCGTAAAGTCGGCGCATTGAAATTTTTCCATTGCCAGTTCTTCAGCAAGATGACTTGGGACTTATGATCGAAGGTTCGAACGGGGAATATTAGTGAGTGCTTTAGTCTCTTCTTTGCGACATCTACAGTATCTAATAATTCTAATAAATCATCGCTTAGTCTGCAAGGTGGTAGTATCTGCACAGCAGGATTTTGGCGCCTCGAAGACAAGCTCGGACGCTCGATGGACGAAATCCACACGCACGGTGTGGTTCCAGGATGGAAGAACAAGCTGAAGTTCTCGATGGAGCGCTTTTTCCAGAAGATGAAGGTTGACAAGCCGGTCGAAAGAAACAACGTTGCGTGCAGCCTAAACTTCACCTCTGAGGATGCGAAACTAATCCCGCGTTGTCGGTTAGTATTTCTTCCAGATTGACGATCAGGTTGATTGGTCAACAAAGACAAATGGCCCAGAAACGATTTTTGATCAAGGTGCGAAGGCACCCGTACCGGAACTGTTGTCAGAATCGTCGGACCCAAGCTGGCAAGCACCTGTTCCGACTACCGAGTAAGTCTGAAGTAACTTGCCGTGTTCCTTATACCTCAAATACTGATGGTGTTATGCTGTTAGTCCTACCGAAGTCTGGTTCAGGACGGAGCGTCAGGCTCTTAGGCGAATGCCAAAGACTGGCTGCATTTTGATTACTATTCGGTGCGTGGGAAGTTCGGCAAGAAATCAAAGTCTTCTATTATTGACAACAAGCTACGCTTCCCAGAACCTACTTCCATCGAGTTGCCGACATTGCCACCGAGCCAGGTGTGCCAGGCCGCATGGCGTCCGCGATCAGGGTGCGCTTGCCAGTCATGTTATTACGTATCCCTTCGCTGACAAGATTTGGTTTTTTAAGAGCTGGCCTGAGGAGGTTGCAAAGTATAAGGGAGGAGACCTGTATACCCCTGTTTTGCTCCCTTACCTCGACGACCTGCATGCGAAGCAACTTGCAGCCGGCGAAGCTATGCTGGAAGCGGTGGACGCGGACTCTGAGAAGTACCCTTTTTGAGCTGAGCACCACATTTTCGGGTAGAGATAGTCTTGCCATGGATCCCTAATAAACTTTGTTCGCTGGAAAGCGACCTCGACCACGTTAACGGCTCGAACTTGGCACTCCAGTCTGCGTTTTATTTTCTTCCGCATACAGTACATAATCAAGTGTTTGCTTGATGCGGCTCTTATATCCTGATTACACAACACGCATTTCAAACTTCGCGGCGGGAAATTGTCGCGGCTTGCCCGGCGCGCGAGCGGAAAGGCACCCACTTCGCTAGCCGTCGCCCCGCCCCAAGGACCCCCAAGCCATTCCCATTCGCTAACACAGTTTCACCGAGCCTTCCCAGGTAGTAAAGCTCTTTTCCTTCTCCAACTTCTTTGCAACTCGACATGGTCTCACAACAACCTCCAACGAAGCTCGCTATTCTCGGAGCAGGTACGCAGCTGAAGGTCATACGAACCACCATCAAGGTCTGACTTCGTATTCGAGACAGGGACTTGGCCGAAAGAAGCACACCTTCCGGCTCTGGTGAATCTCCAGAACAAATCTATCTTGAAGGCCGTGTACTCGCGAAGTGAGGCGAGCGCCACTGCTTTGGCGACCTCAGCGAAAGAGGCCCTCGGGTTGTGTGACTTGGTGGAGGTTTACTTTGAAGGCTCGGTTGCCAATAATTTGGACGCGTTGCTGGCATCCGACGTCGAGGGTGTTATCATTGCACTTCCAATCATGAAGCAACCTGAACTTATCCGACGTGAGCTGTATTCTCCCTCTCTCCAAGACATTGACTGAGCTTAACGACGCTTTGTGCAGGTGCATGGGCGGCTGGAAAGAATGTGGCGAGTGAGAAACCGATTGCCGGGGACGTGCAAGCCGCACAGGACTTATATGCTCTCTTCACCGAGAAGTACGGTAAGCAGCCATGCCAAAACGACATGGGGAGAAGAATTGACGCTGATTTACAGAGCCACTGGGATTGAAGTGGCATATCCTCGAGAATTTCGTACACGAGCCAGCGTACGTTGAGGCTCGCGACCTGGTGTCGAGCAACACTATTGGAAAGGTGAATGGTTCATGCTCAGCAAAACAGTCCCTATAACTCACTTTCATTCGTTAGCTTGCGTTCTTCAGCTATAGTGTTTGCTTCCATGTTGACACCCAAAATCGTTTCTACCAAACGGAGTGGCGCACCAAACCGTCGCACGAGTGAATTGTTTTTGTCCCAAAACCACGCTATCAACATAGCTGATCTATTGAGGTATTTCAGAGGCGGATTCCTGTTAGATGGAGGTATGCTTCCAGGACTCAATAGCTGCCCCGGATAGTTTTTAGTCTAACTGGTCTCCGCCGCTCAGGTGTACACCACAGCGCCGCCCTACATCTTTGCCTCCCATCGGCACCTACAGAAATCAGCGCATTTGCATCTCTCCACAAGGGATTCCTTGCACCGTCCGATACTCTTCACTCAATCATCAAAACAGAAGATGGCGCCGTCGGGGTAGGTGGTTGCTCGAGTGCTCAAATTTTTCCACTTCCTGAATATTGACGACGCTCCTTCCTCACGCAGACTTTCGAAATCAGTTTCGCATCAAGCTCAACACATGTTCGAGAGGAGTTGACTCTAGTGGGATCTACGGGTCATATCAAAGTGTCAGCTATCACTGCTGGCGCTCGCCAAGCTGGCTTTACCGTCGACCTCGTTGGCGCCCAGACGCAATCCATGTTTTTTGAGTCCAGAGGAGTCGAGAAGGCGAGTCTGGTGGACAAAACTCGACGGGAAATTACTGACAGAGCCCTTCTGCAGGCTATCGAGTGCTTTGTAGACGCTCTTCGCGGCACTGCATCTGAGGATCAACTCATTCGAGCGAGTGCACCACGGGCGACCAAAGACGTAGCTTTCATACTTACTGCCTTAAACTCGCACGGATCTTCGATGAAACTCTGAAGATGTCTAAATCTCTTGGAAACGCGCAACGGAGGTGGCCAAATGTTAGGCAGAAGTGTCCATGTCAAGCCTAATCACTTGTGGCACATTTCACAAGAACTCGCGATTCGATTCGACCCTCCACGCGTTACCTCTGAAGCAAACAAACATATTCGGATGGCGAGAAGGAAACCCCGAACGGCACGAAGCTCACAGTAAGACCGGTCCTTAACGCTCAAGGCTCGCTCTTCCTCGAGACCGCGAAGCGACATTCTTTCGGTCGAACTGTCGGCCAATCAACGGAACCCTCCAGCCCCTAACATAGCCACGACGCTTTTCATAGAACTGGAGTAATCAACGCCGACATGAGAAACCGAAGTTGCGAAAGCCTGCATCGCAAAGTACAAAACATTGGGGGGAGGGGTAAAATATGAAAGGATTGCCCCTCGTTCGGATGTATGATTGAGAGTAGAGTAGAGTAAAGTTGTGTAGGGGGAACGAGCGTCTGTGTCCGTGGTGGAGTGTGTGCAAGGGGCGGGGCTAAAAATGGATTGAGAAGAGGTCGAATCTGGGGAACACATACAAGGGGCTTTTCAAGATCTGTAGATGAGATGGCTCGAGAGCGAATAATGGATGAAGGAATTTTGTGAAAGCGAATTGGGTGGGAGATGGAGACGTAGATGGGGCGAGGGAAGAAAGGCGAGATAGTTGAGATGGCTGCGCAAGGCCGGGTAGGAGGAGATTTAAGGTAGGTGTGATATTGAGGTTGAGATCGACTAGTAGCGTCCTTGCGCTGCCTGGTTGTGCGCCTGATAGTTGTAACCGCCGTAGGATGTCGCGTTTGATGGCCCTCGTTGAAGGTCGGCGTAAGAGTTTGAGGTGGATGGGCCACGCTGGAGGTCGGCGTATTGAGCTCCGTATTGCTCCTGAGGATAACCGGCTAAATCGAGAAAAAGACAAGACGCGTTAGTGACAGTAGTAAGTTCGTTAAGGCCTCGAGCTGGACGAACGAGCACCAGCTCCGTAAGAAGCTTGCTGGGGGTAGTAGGGTTGGCCCGTGTAGCTAGCTTGCGAGTACGGGATGTTTCCGGGGATATGAGAACTATTGCCAGGTTTTTTTTTACACCGTCAGCTTTCTTTCGTTGGCCGCTTTGTCGCACATGAGACGCGGCGAAAAAACGTACACTTCAGCCATGGGGGAAGCCCTCAAACTCCTCCCTCCACTGTCGCTTCTTGCCAAAGCTCCGTTGGCATACAGGCCTGCCTTTGCACCCGAGCCACTGCTCATAACACTTTCCGCCCTACCGTGCGCCAAGCCAGGACCAAAGTTGTCGTGGTCATCATACGAGTCGCGTCGGTTTCCAGCAAAGTCGATAGGAGCAAGCTTGGCCTCGAAGCGGCGGGAGGGAGAGAACTTGGTTTTACGAATGAGGGTCCAGATGGCAGCAATACCGGCGATACAGGACGCGATTACGATAATAATGATCAAAGTTGTATGACCGATTCCTGAAGAGCTTTTGTTGGATTTGTCGGAAGCGGCAGTTGCGGAGGAAGAGGCTGAGGAGGATAATCCACTGGCGAGGGAGGAACCAGAGGAAACATTCGAAGACGCGGAGCTGGCGCCCTTTGTAGTTGCGCTAGTTGCTGTAGTTGCGCTCGAAGATGGGGCGCTAGATGTGGTTACAGCGGCGGCGGAAGATTGCGAACTTGTTGATGAGGATGTTGTGAGGGGAGTTGAGCTGGTAGTGAGGGGCGTTGTGGAGGTTGAGGATGTGGTTACACTGCCGAGAAGAAAGGAAGCTTGGCTTAGCTGCTGCGGGTCCGCGCTCGAAGGTCAATAGATGTAATTGTTTACTCACGGAGCAATGATTGAGCTGATCAAGTTTACGGGGGTCGAGGTAGTAGCCTCAGACGTAGTCGTTTCTGATGTGGCGGTCGGGAGAGCGATACTGCCCAGGGACGCTACCGATGTTGCCTCTGTGGCATTCTGGCGCTTGACAAGGACGGCCATCTTCCGCCCATGCAAGTCCCGGTCTTGCAGCACATTGTGGTCGAAAGCGAGGACAGTTGAAGCGCATGCCAGTGTGAGGAGAGTCGAAGAACGCATCGTGCGAGGTGGAAAGGAGGCGCGAGGTCAAGATTGGGCCGTTGTTGGGCGACCAGTCGTCGTGAGGGAACGGCGCTGAGAGTGGTACGCCAGGTAACGGTGGTGCCTTGTGGGGCTGTGGTAGGTGGTCGGATGCTTCTTCTCGTAACCAGTGCGAGGGGAGAGTGGACGAAGAGAGAGAGGGGCCGGGAAACAAGAGACGACCTGCGCTTCTTGACGAGGGTTCGTGCACGAGATGTAGGTGGTCGAGTCGCTCCAATAAAACCTTTTGAGTGTCCGTCGGCTGTACGTACTGCTAGCTTGAAGGACGGAAATTGAGGGCGCACGCAAATATGAGAGAGAACAAGGGCGTCACAACGGTTTGTCTGGTCGCGTCGCTGCGGAGTTTCGATTCCTCCCGCGGAGGGCTGCCACTCGGAATGCAACTTTTGCCACCCAGACCGCCCACAATTCAGGCCAAGGGCAAACTTCGTTTTCTGGAGCTCCGAGTGAACTGTAATTGCTGCCCTTATTTACACATCACTTCATCGCAGTGCGATATTTCCTCTTCTCGCCGCTGGCGTGATCTGAAACGTGAGGAGCTTCAGCGAATACACCGCCCGACCTATTCAGTGAGTCGCACCCCCTTCGGCTTCTTGAGCACCTCTTTCAAGCCTCTTTCTCCTGTTTGCGATTCACTGGTGAGGGAACACCGAGCCTTGCAGACTTTTCCCTCCAGGACTTGCTCGCCACAGCGCCTATCAGACCAGGCTCCCGTCGAAGATGCCTTCATTTAGCTTCTTCAGTTGCCAATCCAGCGTCCACAGTACATATTAGGGGCTTGACACTTTGTCTTGAGTTTCAAAAGAATCCATAGAATTTTCAAGCCGCTCTCGCAGTGATGGCCTCGACCTCCGCAACAGTCTTTGGTGCAGTCGTCAGGTTCTCAAAGCCAGTCTCGGTAATGAGGATGCTGAATGGGATAAATGCGATGAGTTCTTTCGCGTTCTCCGCTCGAAAGGCAGGAGGAGACTCACTTGTCCTCAATTCTAACCCCGCCGACATACTTGTAGCGCTCGTGCACTTCAGCGTCAACAAATTCAGAGTTCTTGAACGCTTGGAAAAGGAACTCATTGAAGTAGATTCTGAGGAAGGAACGTAAGCAGAAGATCAAGCTGATGGAGTGCGGGAAAATGACGAACCCGGGCTCCACTGTAATTACAAAGCCAGCTTCGAGCGGCACTCGGAGGCGAAGGTAGCGAAGCAGAGGGTCCTTTGATTTTCCTTCCGGTAGACCACCGACGTCGTGGACCTACAAATTTGAAATGTGTCTTCAGCGGCGATTCCAAGTGAAAATTGCTTGGTTGAAGTACGTACGTCAAGACCTCTGAGTGCGAAAATGAACGTCAATATGATGTGATTCCACAAGAAACGAGAAAAACACACAGCAGGTGACCTACACCATGAGGGTAGAAGGCAGTGGATAGTCCAGAGGCGATGATGGCCGCGATGATTTCGTCCTCGGATCCTTTGACGGATCCAGGAACAAAAATACCGAGCTTCAGAAGGCCACGAGTCGCAACATTATGCCTTTGATGGTGCAAAGTAAACTTCTCAGCAGCTTGAAAGCACAAGCGCGAGAAGGGGGGGTCTAGGAAAACTTACATGAGGTGTTGGACGTCCTCGTAGCTGGTACCCGCTTTGATAATCTTGAATGCGGCCTACGAAATGCCAGTGAGCAGTCATTGGTAAACCACCCGATAAACAGGAGTTACCTCTTGCATTTGGAGCACGACTTCGTAAATTTCGCGGCACTCTTTCGTAAACTTGCCGCCATTCCCAATCTGGTTTCGCAGCGTATCAGCGTTGTACGAAGGGAATGTATCGAAACGCTCACAGGAATACATCGAGTGACGTCTCCAGCGTAGTTGTTGTATTCAGCACCGGCGTCTACGAGCATCAAAGACCCCGGCTTGATTGTTGGGAAAGGATTGTCGTTTGAAATGTAATGGAGCGTTCCGGCGGAAGCGCCAGAGGCCATGATAGGTGTGTAGGCTTGGTGCTTGGCTCTGGCGTTTAGCAGGAGCGTTCAGCATCTTTCGCCCTTCATCTGTGTCCCTGAAAACTAACCCATGCCTCCTGCAGAATCCAACGAATTCAGCCTCGGCTTCGTTCTCATCCGTAACCTCTCCACTTGCAACTGCCTTCATCAGCCGCTCATGTGCACCCGACGTGATTTGATTTGCCTTCTTCATCCACTCGATCTCTTTTGGACTCTTCGTCCTCCTCGCTTCGTGAAGGGCCTTGATCAAGTACTCGGAGGACCAGGTCGGTGGGTTGATCCTGGCTACATGACCCTTTGGTTGCGCGGTCCATGGCAAAGTGTGAATGTAGGTCTTAAGAGAAGGGTGCACCGGTGGGGCAAGAGAAATGGGAGTCCAGCCGGTGGAGATTGAGGTGAGATTGAGAGTGGAGGCAAGTGCGTCTGGGGTCAGTGGAAGGCCACACCACCTTTTGCGATCGGATCAGCGGATCGGTAGCTTTGGGCGTTATTAGAGCGTACATGACTTCGTCTGGGTTGACTTCTGGCAGAAATAAACGAGCTTCAACGCGCGACGGATCAATCTCGGCTTCACCACCGTGCTCGTACCGAACCGTCATAGCAGCGCCAGGGACTTCACATCCCGACAGCCAGGCAAAGTTGCTTTCCTACGCTTAGGTGTTAGCTTGGTTCTTTTCAGAGATCAAAACGCGGGGCTTACCTGACGGAAAGGGAGTTCGCGATCAGTGTCGTGCCTTGACTGGGTCGTTTCTCCGAGGAGGTAGATGAGGTGGACCGCTGGACCTGTCTTGGGGTTCTGAGCTAGCAGTTTGCGGATGAGGGCGTGCGAATGGCAGAGTGGGAACGACATTTTGGGCAATTTTGGTGCACGTTGGAGCGATAGAGACGGCAGCCCGTCGCGCGCCCCACTCCCACTACTTGGGCGAAACAACGAAGTTTCGACGCACACGAAGTCCAACCCTCAATTCCAACATCCGCTTTCATTTTCATCCCAACAATCAACGCAACAACGTGTCAACTCAGACGGCGGCTTTCATGTCTGCACCTATCAAACGAGCGCAGCAATCTTGGGTCGTGACGTTGTAGCCTTGTCGAAGCGGTTTAAGGGCGGCGATGGCGATGTTACTCTCATCTCTTCCGAGTCAGTCTTCCTTTGGGAACCATCGTTCATACCACCAACAGCACTGACACTCAACAATTCGATGACCATTGAGTCTTCGCCGGGAAAGTTGTCCCCCCTCACCAGAACTGTTGCAACCCAGCTCAGCGCCCCATTGATCGAGTTGGCTGGCGTACAGTGAGCCCTTTGCATTTGGCTGATCATGAATATACATACAGGTCTGAGTCAGACAGCTGAACCACTTTCTCTCCTGAGCCACTTGATAATTGGGCTTCGGCCCTTGATACATAATTGGTGACTCGGCACGGAAATTTAAGAAAGATTTTCTTGTCTCGACAATCGCACTCCCTTCCTTCCACCGACAACACAATGAGGAGATAGCTGGGGCTCTTCTCTTTTGATCCACGAAGGCATGTGTCTGTGTGGGAGTCTTCTTATCAAGCAGGGCGCCGTGGATCATGCAATCTTCCCATCTGCTGAGCCAGATTCTATTTGAAGGGGCGAACAACATGAAACATAAACATGGTATAACAGTGTACCATAAGACACAACTTAAGCTACACATATCTCTCCGTTATGAACCGGGAGAGGAAACTGCAAATCCGACGTCGCAACACCAATGAATACAATAGAAGTGAAGCAGCTGGACCAGCCCATGTTTGCGCATTATGAGGTGTAGCTCCACTTGATGGGAAGAACTCCCGTATCCTCGTCTCCGATCTGATGAATGCCGCTGGTCAGTCTCCAAGAAGCAGCCTTTCTAAACACTTGTCACTCACGGAGTCGAAGGCGCCGGTGCTGAGATCCAATGAATGTGAGGCACAACCGGGACATTCTGACATGCGAAAGTAGATGAGTACTCAATTCAGATGCTTAACTCGTGAAACTCACCATCTGCTACTGTGGCAGTCACGGATTTCCCGTTGGAGGTGTTGGTAATCTTCACTTTCTTCCCACAATTTCCGGAACTATACTGAGCCGTGTTGAGGGCTACGATGTAAGAGGAGTCTGAGAAAGTTGTAGTAATAAGCCTTTGAAGCTAATTGAGGCTTGCTTGTTTCCTCACCTTTGCGAACGGAGCCACACGCGCCCGTGCCGCCTTCTTGGTAGAAATAGGTAGCTTGCCTGGTGCACAAGAAGGTCATTGATATGTTCTTCATTCAATCAGACCTCCTCGTCAGCTCACCCTGAGTATGTGCCTTTGGAACTTGATTTTTGGACAGACTTCCAGGGTCGGCGGCCGCGGCGAGGGATGGGAGCCGAGGAAGAAAGAGCGACAAGTGAGACGAGAACTGCTAGGAAGGAGATGAAGTGCATGCTGTTTTCTTTCTGAGGGAGAGAAAGTAGTACGAAGAAGAGCGAGAAGGAACAAGACTGAGACAATTGTATGTCCACTTCGAGGGGGCCGTGGTTCGCCGTGGAGTTGAATGGGGTGGTGTGGGGTTGTATGGGGACCACTTTGTTCGCACGCTCGCAGACCTGGGCAAGCTCCTGTTCTCGACGCTGACCCTCGATCACTACGTGGATGGAACCAAAAACTCAGCGTATACCTTTCCTCAAAATTTCAATCCACGTGGTGCAAAAAGTATTGGGGATAATTGCTACCGTCACCCGGAGAAGTCTGTTGTTGGCGACGCGAGCATGTCGCGGCCTTCCAACGGCTAATAAATATAGCCATGGATATCTGGCACCCAGGCTTACCATCTCCGCCTTCCGCGCCATATGTTTGTATTTTCCCGCACGTCGGGCGTCCTCCGAGTGAGGCTCCCTGATTTTGAGGGTACAATTCAATTCCCTCTTCGGAGCTGTCAACGGCACGCGGTCTCGAAAGACCTACGCATCAGGGTCCCTGTTTGTAACCTTGGATTGAAGTTGGACAAAAACCCAAAAGGCCCAGCGCAGCGACAGTGAAGGACTGGCGAGGTTGGGCAAGGGGACTCGGATTTCTGGGCGTCGCAATGAACAGCTCTAGGCCTAATGTCGACGTGCTTACTGGTGATTGCAGTTGGATGTGAGGGCTGCTTTTGATATGGTAGTCAATATTCTCCAAGTATCTGTGCTTGCACATCATGATATGTCATGAACAAAAAGCAGGGACAGTTCCCCTCTGGTTGCTCATAACGCCACAGAGCATAAGGATCCAGGAAATTTTTCTCAACAATCTCTTTCCCATGCTTTCCACCCAAATCGATTCGGAACATTTCTAAATGTTTTTGATTCCGCAGGTCTTATTTCAGCAAACGTGTGGGTCAAGAGGGCGGCCGTAATTTTGACAAGCTTCTGATGTCTGCGCCAGATTCTGCCTGAAATGGCGGAAACAGTGAAGCAAGAACATTGTAAGACTTTAGTACAGAAAGACAGAATGATCTCTACACCCCACACCAATAATTATGCGGGAGAGGAACGGAACACAAAACCTGAGGCCGTGACACTGCACTTGAACTTGAAGTCAAACACCCAATTCACCCAAATCCACACCTTATGAAATATAGCTCCACTTGACTAGAAGGACTCCTAGAGATTCCTCCCCAATCTTATACACCACACTGGTCAGTTATTGAAAAAGTGATCCTCAAGCACTTGCAATTCACCAAGTCAAAAGCGCCGGTGCTGAGATCCAATGAGTCGGAAGCACAGCCGGGGCACACTGACACGAGAGGTCGTCAGTGCTCAATACAATTACTGAGATCGTGATGATCACCATCTGCTACCGTGGCATTAACGGATTTTCCATTAGACGAGTTGGTGATTTGCACACTTTTCCCACAATGGCTGGAATTGTACTGGGCAGTGTTCAAGGCGACGATCATGGAGGTGTCTGTGGATACCGAATGAATGAGAATGTACAGTTATCTCACTAGGATGATGCCTTACCGTTGTAAGCGGAGCCACAACTCCCCGTCCCTCCATTTTGGTAATAATAGGTAGCTTGCCTGAGTGCCGAGAACGGCTGTCAATGTATAGCAGAGTGCTCGGAAAGTATTACGAGTCTCACCCTGAGTAAGAATCGCTGGAGCCTTCCAAACTGGGAGTAAGGGGAGCCGATGCGGAGAGAGCGACAAGTAAGCAGAGAATATTGATCGCTGCAAAGAAAGTGAAATGCATGTTGTTCGCGTCGCGCAAGTAACTCGTGCAATGTGAAGGTGAGTGAGTCAGTACAAGCTGAGACGGTCTTATAGTCACCTCGAGAGAGCCCCGTGGCGCCCAGTGGCGCCAGACAAGACCACTTTTCTTCGCAGCGTCGCAGCACACACCGAGATTCTTGACATTAACTTTAACGCGCTGGACGGTCGACACCAGCATCAAAAAGCCAGCCGAATTTCCAAACTGAGATACCTACTACAGTTGAACACCACTTACCAGCGGCAGAATGAGAGCAAAGTGATTGTGGATACTTGGGACTTACGCCGATGTAAAGCCTACTCGGTCTCACTGTACAGACAATTTAACGACGTCCGTGGATTATGCTGGCACTTTCGCAGATACGGCGAGCGTCCTCGGAATGAAGTTGTTTTGAGGTACATTTGCATTATAACGGAAATGGCCATGGATTCAACGCGGGCTTCAACACCTGCACATTGCGTAGATAGGTCCCTTCTCTGAGGAAAACTGTCTTGAAGAAGGAAAAAGCGGGCTACTAATTTTTCAATGAGTGATTGGCACGAGGACTGCCCCTCATCAAGAATCGCCTTGAGGGATGTAAAGGCGTGCTCACACAACCATGGCGCAGGACAGTTGCGCTTCCATGCAGTATCCGGAGCCATAATAATGGTGAGGCGTTTTGAGACAAAGAAGTTTTTTTCAGCCCGCTCCGCGCCACCGTTCAAACTGAAGCATCATGCATCAGTCAGCCTGCGCCGCCGCCAACAACCGCCATTGTCGTTGGCAATATCTGCTTACCGGTGTGTATCCAGTCTACCACTCTTTCACCACTCAAGACAACTCAGGGTAAGATTGATCGCTTGGCCTCGAATTGTGATGACGACCGAAAGTAGTGAAAAGAGAGAAGGCTTGGCAGGTTTGGGTGCTACCCTGGATTTTATCTGATCAAACTGATCAAACTGGTCGATCAGCCCGATTTTCTCCCCCAACCCCGTCACCCGCCTGCGTCAAGAATGGCCCCAAAGGTGGCCCTCAAGCCACTCGCTGGGCCTTCGTCAATCGCATCCATATCCCGACAAGAAGCCCCTGCGATTATCCGAACCACGAAGGAGTGGATCATCCCACCTCGTCCCAAGCCTGGTCGCAAGCCTGCTCAAGTCGATCCGGAATCTTCTCGGAAGGCACTCAACAGAGCCTCACAGCGTGCCTTCAGAGAAAGACGACAGGAGTACGTTGTCGAACTTGAAGAGGTAAGCTTCGCTTTCCTCACGGGGCATAGCCGCGCGCTACGCCTGTAGTATCGATGTCCACTTGCAGCTGCTGACCATTATCACCCTTCTTATTATCACCCTTCTTCACGTGCAGAAAGTTCGCCTTCTTGAGCAAGGCGAGGGCGAGAAAAGCGTCTTTTTTCAGCAGCAAGCCCAGACTGCCAAACAGGAGACCGCTGGACTGCGCGTTGAGAACGCGGCTTTGCGACATATCGTGGACGAGCTCAGGACCGAGATCCAAGAGCTTCGGAGAGTCTGCGGTGGTGGTGCCGTCGTCACTGGTGGAGGGAAGGGCAAGGGCAAGGTCGAACGAGAACCGCCTCATCGCGATGCCGAGGATGTAGGACCAGCGGCCAAGCGTTTACGTCGCTCCGTTGCTCGCCCAGCTGCCGTCGTACCTCCCACCTCCTACGTCGAGCAGTCTTCCGATGAGTCCGACCTGGACGATATCTCGCCGTCGGTCGCCGTTTCGCCCATCGAAGATCAAGGCGAGTCACCAAGCGAGCCATGTTGCGGCCTCTGCTCGGCCGATGGAAGTTGCTTCTGTGCAGAAGTCGGCTACAAAATAGACAGGAACACTACGACGCAAGCTCCTTCTCGCCGCGTAGTCCAGGTCGAGGTCGTTGCCGACTTCGAGACGTCTCAAGTCGCCGTCCCGCTTCGCCTTCGCAAGACTCCGGGTCGCACTCCTGTCTGGCGAATGGAACCCTCTAGTATGTCGTCGGAGAAGCCTGCACTTTGTAATGGCGACCCCTCCACGTGCCAGGCCTGCCAGGATGATCCGTAAGTTCCCTCCTCACTAACCAAGCTGTCGAGACGCGAAATTAACATCTGTGCCGACTACAGCTTCGGCAAGGCATTTTGCAACGCGCTTTCCGAGTCAGTGTGCTCTTCTAATCCCTGCACGTCTTGTCCTTCCAAACATCCCTCGACGGCCGTCCCTATTCCCATCGTCACCTCTCAGGCGCCCACGCCACCACACGAGAGCAGCATGACCGATCAAAGTCTCTTCGATGCGCTGGCCGACCTACCGTGCTGCGGAGACCCAGTTCTTTGTGGTTCACTCACATGTGCACCAAAGAAGACGCCAGTCTCGAATGCCCGAGAGGAAGATGTCATCCTGCCTCGCAGCGTCGAGCCGGGAGTCAGGACCGTCGACACAGTCCCTTGCAATGAGGCTTGGACTGTCCTCAAATGTCACCCAAATATCGCATTTGCCGGTTTGTCTGAATCTTTCGTCTCATCCACTTTATCTTATACTCAAATCTTCTGCCCTCAGACCTTCAAATGCTAGCTGACGTCGTCGCCAAACGAACCCACTGCGACGGACCCGTCAGTATGAGCTTGCCCTCCTCCTCATCGTCCCTCCTTCCATCTCCTACCGTCTCACCTCGCTCTCTCACGCCACCACTTGGACTACCGCGAATCGCGGAAGAAGACTTCCAAGTCCCGTCGCTCGTCCCCCATGAGACGCTTGTCTGCGCCACCGACGCGGGACAGCGTAGGCGACTCACTGTTGAACGTGGGGCAGTCAACGAAGCGCTTCAATACCTCGACAAAGCTTTCGGCAGAGGTGGACCTTCGAGGCGTTAAAGGGGATGCTTGTGCTTCCCCGCCCGCTTATGTCTTTGTATATTCCGTACATAGTCTAGCCTTGTAGTGAACCCCACAATCCGGAAGTCACCATTCCTTGCCTTTTTGTAACGAGATCCCAAAGCTTTTTCAGTGATTAGGCCATGTGATATCCCAATATTGGTTTCCTTTCCAGAGGTCCAAGACACTAACTACTCCGCCAATATGTCAGTCCCGACATCCTTCTTCTTTTTCTGCCCTCCCCTCCGTCTTCCCTTCTTCTTGGTCTTCGCAGTCTTCTTCAACAGATTCAAGAAGCCCTCCAATTTCTCCAAATCCTTCATCCCTCCCAACAGCGTCTCCCGATTATCAAGCCTTCTCACAACGTTGACATTACGCCTCAAGTACTTTCTCGTAACCACTTGACGTTTAGTCAAAGCTTTCGGTCCATTCGCCTTCCGATTCAAGTACCTCGCAGATCGTCTCAGGACCACAGAGACTCCACGATCCGGCTGAAGTCCCATCGCAAGTCGTTTCCTCATCAGCAATTGCGCCTCGAGTAGTTTTCCCGTCTCGACAAGGGCTCGATACTTGAGCAAGACGAAAGTGGGATCGACATCGATGTTTGGCACCACTGTCCTCGCTTCCCTGATGATTCCGTCAAGAGCTCGAACGGATCTTCGTTTGCTAGCTGCGAAAGCGAGTGCGGCATAAAGATTTCGATCGGGAGCGATTCCTTCGAGTTTCATTTCTCGTTCGATAGCAGTGACCTCTTGACGACCACCTAATCGGGCGGCTCCTCCGATAAGGACGGAGTAGAATGAAACGTGGCGTTCGACACCTAGTTCGAGTGCACGACGGAAGGTCGCACGAGCGCCGTCGAGGTCCCCGAGTTTGATGTGGGCGCGCATGATGACTGTGATATGATGTCGAGTTGGCTTTGATCCACGGTCAACGATTTGAGTGTACAGGTAATCCCACATGGCTGAAGGTGATTCAATCGCTCCATTTCGAAGTAACTGTTGGATAGTCGTCGAGTCGTCCGCGACCTCTCGATCTTCCAGCGAAGACCTTACCCGAGTCATCGCACCAGGCGCAGAAAGTTGGCCTCCTCTCTTTCGAGCAAACCTCGATCGATTTTGGAACCTCTCGCGCTGCCAAACAGACTTGATGAGGTCGTTCAAGTTACTGATCGTAGGCTTCGTCGCTCCAGAAGTGAGGACATTCATTCTCGCCAAAAAGTCCGTGGAATGGCGAAGGGACTCTCCATTCTCTTTTGACGAAAGATATTTGACGAGTCCTGCTACGACACCTTCGGAAACCTCGATCTTTCCCTTGGTCGTCTCTTCCATCCTCCCGAATAGAGCGCTGGCGCCTCGTAGTCCCGAAGTGAACAGGACGTTCGTCAAAAGAGTTTCGTAGACAAGAGCGGTCGGCTCAAACATTGGAACGAAGAAGCCCTCGATCTCTGGTAGAGTGGCGGTCCCAGAAGAAAGCTTAAACACGAATTGCTCGGCCTCGACGACGCCGGCGTGGACGAGTACAGCGCGAGCCAACTGGGCTACGAGACTTTCCGACATGCCGAGGTTGAGAGCTTGAGACTCGATAAAAAGTTGGAAGGCGACTGTTGGGAATTTACGTCGAAGAGCGATGGACATGAGGATGGAAAAGGTCGCTGCGTCTGGCATTGGACGCCAATGTGCCGATGGAGGCGACTTGGGTGGGGGTTGGGAGGCGTAGGGGACTTGAAGCTGAAAGGGGTGAGAAGAAGACCTGATGGAGATAACTTCGACGGGTAGAGGTCTTGGGAGAGCGTCGAGGTTGAAGTATTCGAGGATGCGGAGAGCGTGCTGTAGTGCTTCGCGGTCCGCGCGGATTGACATGATACGGTTAAGGACTCGAACGTTCTGTCGTAGGGCGGTCTTGTTGCTGATTTGACCTCGAGTAAAAGTGGACAGAACGTTGGCTTCCATCGCTTCGTTCCCACCCAAGCCTCGCATGCCATCCAATATCGCCAGTACGGTACGCTCAGTCGTTTTGAAGCCCTTGAGTGACTTTTCCTCCAAAACGGCATGCGCGAGATCCAGATCCCCGTTTCGTAGATGCGCGCAAACGAGTTCGTCGAGTACTCTTTCATCTGGCTCCAATCCCGCCTCTGCGAAGAGAGCGAAAGTACGAACAACGTCGGCGTACCTCCCAGCTTCGTAAAGTGACCTCATCCGAAGGCGAAGAATGTCGAGTGACAACACACGATCCGTGATTGCGATGTCACTAAACGCTTTGACGAGTGCCCAGCGATTCCCTTTCGCCAAAGTACGCATAGGCGCCTCAATCGCTGCGACGAGTGAGGCGGGAGGCCGTTTGACGGCTTTCATTGCTCGAAGGATGCTTTTCAGAAATTGTCTTGCAGCGGAGGAAAGATTCCGTGACAATGCAGCATAAACGAGAGAGTTGGCAATGGCGACGTCGGTGAGGAGATGAGCTCCGATGATTTCTTCGTGGATGGTGCGCAAATCGTCGAGAGAATTTGTTTTGGGAAGGGAATTGAGGCGGCGAATGATGAAGCCTCGTAAATTAGGAGAGGATGATAATGGTGGGGGAGGAGACGGAGGTTGTCGTGATGAGAGGTCGTTTAGCGGTGGAGGGTCGGTGGGAGGATTGGGAGGTGACGGTGCTTGTTGCCTGTCTACTGCTCGCGGATGCCGACCAGCCTGATGAGACACATGGCTCGACGGTAGTTGCTGTGATAGTATTTGAGACCGCCTGCCAGCCAGCTCTTTGCTATCCTCCCAGCTCAAGTCGCGGTCGGTCTCCTTTCCCTTGCCCTTCCAGCTCTTCCCCGACTCCAACTCCAATTCCTCCTGCTCTTCCGCTGACAAGGTGTCATTGTCACGCTGGGCTGCAGTTGAAGCTGCTCTAACCCCTCCTACGCTGGCCGAAGAAGAGAGCTGAGCAACTCGCGGTCGTGCAGCCGAGGAGAAGGGACGAGAAGTGGAAGCTGTGCCGCGAGCTGAGGCCAGGGAGTCTGTAAGGTGTTGATGTCGTGTCCTTACGAGATCTGAATGGTAGGAAGATGATTGTGGAAGTCGCGAAGTCGGAGTTGTTCGGAGATGAGGGAGGATCGGAAGTGAAATTGAAGGGAGGGAGAGGGAAGAGTCGAGTTGACGAGTCGAGAGGCTCAGACTGGAATAACGTGAGATCATCCACTCATACACGACAATTTGTACGCCTTGAAACAAGTTGCAGCTTGAGGCGAGGCGCGCTCCTGTTCAACAAAAAGAGAGAGCTTCAGCTGCTGGTCGTGCTACCCTGGCGCTGCACTATTCCACGTACCTGGTATCACTTCCCGAGTTCACACGTAGCTCAGAAACACAAGCCGGAAGTTTGAGTGTCAGAAGCGGAAACGTCGCGATGAGAAAGTTCAAAGTCAACTTGTTTCGATTCGCGTTTCTGAACTCTTCCTCCCACCAACCAACCCAATTCCCGAAAATGGACTCGCGATTCGCACTCAGTCGATCAGAGGATGCCAAAGTTCTCAAAGCATGTCAGGCAAAGAGTCTCAAATCGTGCGAAGTAGACGTCTCAGGTTGGTTCCACTCCATGCGCATCCCAACTCCGATGTCGCCGAGCTCATTCCCATTCTCATCAAACAAAGCATTCGCATCGTGCGCAGAGGGAAGAACAGTTTCAGTCACTTGGATGTGCAGGAAACAATTCAACAAGATGCAAGATTGCATGAAGATCTAGTGCGTCCCGGCACGCGTTCACTCGATGGAGAGAGGTCGACACTAGCTAACGCAAACGCTATCCACAGTATGACACCAGATCTTATCGACGAAGCCAAACTCGACTTCCTAAAAGAGAGACGAACAGCCGAAGCCAAAGCCGGAACAGCAGCTCCCACCGTCTCATAGCCCAGTCCTAACACGATACAAACCTAGTCCAAACAATATATTGCCCTGTAAATGCCACTACGCCGTAACTCCCTCCAAAACCTTCCTCTCACCACCTTCTCCCACAATCTCTACACCCTTCTCCGTCCTTCCCAAGCCCTTCAACAACCTCTTACCCGCCGCGCTCTTTAACAACTCGTTCGCCTTGAAAGAGCTCCGCACGAGGGGCCCGGAAGCCGTGTAGAGGAATCCCATCGCTTCGGCTACTTTCGCCCAATGAGCAAATTTCTCTGGAGCGACGTAGGCGTGTACTTTCATGTGACGTTTCGTTGGTCGCATGTATTGTCCGAACGTCACCACGTCGACATTGACCTTGCGAAGTTCTGCAATTCGTTCAGTCAGTTAGGCGGCAATGCTTTGAAAACGAGTGAGAAACAAACCTCGAAGAGTAGCCTCAATATCTGCGTCCTCCTCCCCAACTCCCAGCATAATACTAGTCTTAGTGATCAATCCAGGTTGAGCCTCCTTTGCCATCCTCAGCACGTCCAAACTTTGCCTAAAAGTTGCCCTCGGATCCCGAACGAACGGCGTCCTCGCCTCAGTCGTCTCCATGTTGTGTGCGTAAACATCCAATCCCGATCGTGCGACTAGCTCAACCGAAGATTGCATGCCGAGGAAGTCGCCTGTTAGCGCTTCGACCAGGATGTGAGGAGCTCTGGTGGAAGTTCGAAAGGTCAGCATGAACAAGATAAGTGGGAGGATGTAGCTAGAGAACAGACTTTTGCTTTAGCTTCCGAATCGTTTCTGCGAAATGGGACGCTCCTCCATCTGCGATATCTGAAAGAAGCACAGCTCGGGATCAGCCGCAAGCGCACTCATCATGACATCGATCCATCAAAACTCACCATCTCGATCGACGCTGGTCATAACGATATAACCCACGCCCCACCTCGAAATTGCTTCTGCCGTGTTCTCCGGCTCATGAACATCCAATGGCGGAGGTTTGTTGCTAGTCTTGATCGCACAGAAGCGACAGCCGCGAGTACAAGTGTCGCCCATCAACTGTCGTTCGTTTTAGCCTCTTTAGCCCCCGTTCTCCTTTTCCCCCTTGATGAAGGAAGGGAACGAACCATGATAGTAGCTGTAGCATCTCCCTTTGCTCCACCCCAACATTGTCCAATATTAGGACACCTCGCCTCTTCACAAACAGTATGCAAACCCAATCCTCTCAAATCATCCTTTATCTTATTATAAGAAGCTGAAGTCGGTACTGCAGTCTTCAAATAACTTGGCAATCGTGGTCTGCGGCCCCAACGAGAATCAGTGCTCCAGCATACCCTCGGGATCCCGCACAGAGAGATGTAGGACGCACTGCTTTGATTTTGAAAACACAACTCGTTCAGGAGCGGAAGAGGAAGGAGTGGCGGAACCGATGAATTCGTCGAGAGATCTTGTGTCGGCTCGGAGAGCTTCGAGTCGGGGTCGTGGAGAGGGGACAGCGGCGGTGGCGAGCGCGCGCGTTGAAGATGGAAGTCGGCGCTGTGTGGAAAAGTTAGCGTCGTCTTGGTACCGTGTCGAGTACACTTACAGTGACGAAAGACATGGCAAAATGAGTGGGCGAGGTGGCGACGAGGGTGAAGCGCGTAAGGCGCACATGTACTTTTCCGAAGCAGACCTCCTATCTTTGAGTCCGCTTCTTTCTTGCGGATCCGCCAATTACTTCAAAGTTCCCGGCGGCTCTCGATAATAGACGCGTTATCTCCAGTAAGGTGAGCCTTATTCATGTACGGCTTGCTTGCGTGTGGGTTTCGACGATGGAACCGACTTGCCGCACCTTCTCGCACTTAGGACCCCAGGACTTTAAACGAATGAAGCAACAAAGCGGCCAACGATGTAATAACGAACGAAAATGCAATGTAATCGAAATGTACTCCCCATACGACAACGAATCCTACTGCCCCAATGGTTGCGAGTTTGCTCCCGACGAAGCAGCGGCAGCCCTGGCAGCAGCCTTCCTCGCTCGTTCCTTCTCCACCCCATCATTGTCCGTCTTTGGAATCCTACGATCCCTAACCTTCTTCCCATTGATGACTTTGATTTGTGTCTTCGGCTCTGGCGCCTTAGCCTCCTTCGCTCCCCCATCTCCCATCGCCTCCCCCTCCACCGCCGTCGGTGCTTGAGTTCCCTTCTTACCCCACCTAGCGCTCTTATCCTTCTCCTCCGTATCTCCCTCTCTCTTCTTCCTATTCGCCAAAGTCTTCTCTCGCTCCGTCAAAAGCCTCTTTCGACTCTCCTCAATCTTAGCTTTACGGGCATCAGAGTTACCTCCTCCTCCGGCAGTGAGTTCGACGTTGATTTTTCGACCCGACATTTCTGATTCGTGAAGACGGAGAGCTGCTTGGAGTGAAGTTGATTTTTGGAATTCGAGGAAGGCGCAGCCTTTGGATTTGGAGACGGTTGATTGGGGATTTGGCTTGGGAGTGAGGAGGCGGACGGTGGGAGTCTCGCCTGGCGAGATTGGGAAGGTTAGTGGAGAGCTTAGTGGGACAATGAGGCCAATGGACATACCACATGATGCAAAGTGTGCTTGGATCGCTTCGACTGTGACTTTGAAAGGTAGGTTTCCTGTAGCGGCGGGATGTCTAGATCAGCATCTGCACACGAGTACGATCCTGCAGCAAAGACTTGACTGACCAGTAAAGAGGACCAAACGTGGTTTACCATCTTCCCTTGGGCCCTGTCCCTGCAAGCTCTTCTTCTTTCCCCTTTGCCTCTTCTTCTTTCGCTCTCCCTCTCCCTCAACTACCGCATCCTCCGCTTTAGTTTCCTCCTCGCCATCCTTCTCTACATCTCGTTTCCGCTTCTTTGTCTTCTTCTCGCCATCGAGGTCCTCGTCTCCTCCTTCGGTGTTGTCATCGTCGAGGTTGTCAGTGTCGGGAACGTCTGCTTGTGATTCGTCCTTCTTTCCCTTTCCTTTGTTGGCACGGTAAGCTTTTGCTTTAAGTTCCTTCTTGGTAAGCTTCTTTGGTGCTACTTCCATGCTGATATTGATGATGATGCGTGATGAGAGCAGTTGCGAGATGAGGAAAGCAAAATCTTTGGCTGGAGGGAGGACTGCGGATTTGTGACATTCGAGTGGTGCTTGTTGTCCTTCTTGGTCGGTAGTGGCAAGGTTGACATGTACCTGCGCCCTCCCTTGACATTCGTAGAAGAAGAATGTCGTACGCTTCAACTTCTGCTACGCCATACGGCGATTCACCGCATGGTTCAGATTGGTCGACTGCTTCAAATGCAGTCGGTGGCTCAGCTCAATCGCACCGACAACTCGCTCGCCAATCCAACTCACAGCAACAGCCAACTCTCTCTCTTCTCAAACAACAAGTTCTAACTGCAAGTCACCTCTTCTTACTTCCACTCACAATACTCTCCCACTGACGAGTAACAACATCCAACAGGAGGATGAATACACTCAAGGCGTATCAGACATCATCAAGCGCACCTTCTTCCCTCAACTACGCGAACTAGACGCTCACAACGATCTAGTACAAGCTTATCAAAGTGAAGATCCAATCGCAATCGAGGAGAGCGTACGCAAGATGCGAGAGATTTGCACTCCAACTCCACGCAGGAGGAATCGCGGTTAGTCCCTCTCATGACTCGTTACCCCCGCGTCCCACTCCCGCTAAAACTTATTCACTCAAAGGCGCCACTCCTGGTCGCACACCATTCGGCACTGAATCATCCGATACTCCAACTTACTTTGGCGAAACCCCATCATCCCGCGCCACCCCGAGTTCACGTCGTCGTCGTACAAACGAGCCGGCACTCCGATACGATCCCACTCTCTCCCTCGACGCTTTTCAAGCTCAATACACCTCAGAGGATAACTCCTCCTTCGCGGAATTACTAGCCAAAGATAATGTGGCTAGAAAAGAAAAGTATCGTTGGGCATGGGAGGCGGAGAGGAGGGCGAATATCAAGACTATTAGAGGGAGGGAAGCGAGAGAGAGGTTGGTGGATGTTACCAGACAAATGGTAGAGAATGATCCGGATGGAGTGGTTAGGATGATTCAGGGTGATCCTGGTAGACCTGGGGATAGGAAGTTGGTCGTGGAGGGTAATGTGACTGGGGGCGCACTTAAAGGCAGGTTGATGGTTGAGGGAAAGAGGGATGAAGGTGGGAAATTGATGATTACGGATGGTAGTGGGAATTCGGCTTTCAGTGGGGCTGGAGCTGGGGAGGGAGGAGAGGTAGGCTACATCGACTGGGACAAACCGACGGTCGAGGAGGAGGAGGATTCAAAAGAAGTACCCGATGAGGAGACCCAAGTCCCGATGGAGGGGTCCATTTTCAAGGTGCGTTCTTTCAGAGCTATTAATGTGGAAATCAGCCTCTAAAAACCTAACTTCACAGAATCGCAACTCGTTGATGTTCCCACCAGACGCGGATGGATCGGTACAACACTTGATCGTCCCAGACCCTGAACTCGACGGACTTCCACTCGGCGAACCAAAAGGAATTCGATACAACGCCACTCGACTTGATCACATCGAAAGGGCCGCACCAGGTGCTCCTAGTCCCAGTCGAAGTCGCATTAACGCCGCAATCACCGGTACTCCCTGTTCGTTACCTCTTCCATCCCCCTCATCCCATCATTGAAACTTACACATCCTCCAAACCCCCCTCAACAGATCATCCGCGCCCCTCCTCCACTCCCAAAGTAGCCGGTTTCTCATTCGTCGACGCCCTCCCAACTCCACGCGCCTCCACCATCGCTCCAAAAGATCTTCAAGAACTAATGACCTGGGGAACAATCGAATCAACCCCAGTAGCACTCCGTTCAGCCGCTTCCAGCGCCCGAAGTTCTCTCAGCGAAGGAGGTGGTCCGTTTCGAATCAACGATACCTCCAGGAGGGAGAATTTGGCGCATAAGATGGCTAATAAGGCTAAGAGAAGTCTTGCGGATAGAGAGAGAGGTCATTCGAATGCTCCTGGCTCGAAGGGACTTAGGAGGTCTGTTTTGGAATTGTCGACTAGAGGAGGAGGAGGAGGGGGAGGA
>JASZXU010000044.1:2056-49861 GCA_035521515.1 Phenoliferia sp. Uapishka_3
GATCAGATGGCTGCGCTTAAGAAGGAGAGGGAAGAGACGGAGGTTAAGAGGGAAGGAGCGGTTAGTGGAGGTGGAGTGGTCGGGGAGAGAGAGAGGGAGAAAGAAGAGAGGAAGAGGAAATTGGAGGAGAAGAGGAGGGAGTTGGAGGAGAAGAGGAAGAAAAAGGCGGCTGGGGGTGGGGCAACGTGATCGAAAGTTTGGAGCGGACGCGTTGGTTCGCATGGTTTTGCTTTTCACTTCAGCTACGATTACCTCAATACCAAAGGTTTCTCTGGACGAGCATAGCCCGATTTGCCCCAAGGGTATGACTAAGCGAGAAGTGAGAATATCGAAAGTTAGGTTCGAGGCGCGTAGATGGGGTATAAAGTTGCGAGGTATGAATTTCCGACAAAGTACTACAGTGCGAAGTAAGTACGAATGCTGCTGCTGCTGTTTTTGCAAAGGTACGAATGCTGTGATTAAAGAACCTCTAGAAACCCTTGCCGTTCAAATGTCCGCCTTCCGCGAAGAATCTGCAACCAACCCAAGTCGTTGTCAGCGAGTTTCTCACGGCTTCAAGAATCTGTTAAAAATCAGACGCACACTTCCTCAAAGTCTTTTAGTCGTACATCATCCTTCCATTCAAGAACTTGAAGCGGATCCTTCCAGAGGATTTCTAGCCCGTCTTCTGAACTTGTGAAGGAGACGTCGACGGTATCGTCGTCCGCACTTGTTGGCTTGCCACTCACTGCCGTTTTGGCTGCTTCAATCTCGTCGTCCGTTCCTTTTGAGTTTTGAAGGTTGAGTTGAAGTGCAGCGAGGTTTCAAGACTGTTTGGACTTACGAGGATCATCCCATCGCATGTCGATACACAGTGCTGAAATCCAGCCTCCGTGGAAGAACGGCACCTTTCAGAGTCAGACAAGTCAGAAAAGTCATAAAATGTCTCATGAAGGGAAGTGGGGGACGAAAATACTCACCAGACCCTTCTCCAGCGCCGCACGCTTCCTCACAGCAGGCGGCGCCGGCGCAATCGCATTTCCCGAATGATCCGCATTAGCGAGCATATCGCAATCTATCCAACACAGAAATCAGCACACACTTCCTTCCAAAGCGGTCAACAATCACAACGCACCAACATCGTAATCATCCAGCTCCTCATCTTTCGGCTCATCCGCCTCATGCTTCAGCGTATTCGAAAAGCTCCTCATTGCTCGTGATTTTCCCCAAGCGAAGCCTTTTCCTACACCACTTGGAATTTGTTTGAGGAGGTTGGCGTGGACGAATAGAGGTCGTCCGATGTGGTCTGCTTGGAGCACTGTAAACTCGGTAAATTAGTCAATTGATGCAAAGCGAGGGGTATGGCGGGAGGAAACGTACTGGTGTGCCCGCAGAAACCGGACATGCCTATGATCACGATATGAGGTCAATATTATGGTAGGAGAAAGGAAAGAGGGACGTACTATTGCTCGGCAAAGCGCCAACCGTCACGTATTTTCCAGGGACACCCCATCGCTTGCGTAGAGCGCTATGAAGGAGTGGCCGAGTCAGACTTTTGCTATGCAGCATGCGTGATGATCAGATGTTCTCACAGGAAACTATAGCGGAACATGTCTTCAAAAACAAGTCGTCAGCGGTAAGCTAGACTTGAGAGTCGCGCCTGAACACACCTTTGTCGCCATCAGAAAAGTTGAACCAGAATTTGAAGCGCGTAGAGTCCATCATCCATTCTGAAAGTAGAAGAGCATCGAGATGTAAGGCTTTGTCGATGATAATCTGTCCGGCTGTGAATAATCAAATGTGAGCTGCCTCGCCGCCGGGTATCACAGGCGGAAGGCGGACCTTCCTGCTCCCACTCGTCGCGACATTGAACACCGATGATTGACCACTGGAAGCAGTATTCAAGTTAATCATATATGAGGAGCTTCTTGCTAGAAACTGACGATTGGATTATCTGCCGACGTTCGCCTACAGAGACTCGCTCAATCAGCTCTCGCCACATCAGAGAAACGAATCAAATTTGTCGCACCAGTAATCAGGCCAAAACATGACTCCAAGTCGCTTGTAAGCTTTTCTGTAGCCCCCAAGGGTCAGTACGCACCTATGCATGGCTAGAACGAAAAACTTTTACGCACGACTCCCAAAGTCCCGAAGGATCACTCCATTTTGGTCCTACTGTCGAGTTGAACGGCTGGGGAGTCTTCAGAGGACCCAAACCTGATGTTGGCATATTGTCCGAGTCAAGGTACATGACGTGACGGAATTTTGATTTGATAATGGCCGTCGCTTTGCTGCAATATTCGTGACTCGTCAGCTTCAAGTCATGCCGGCACCTACCTAACCATTGTAGTCACATGTGATAATTCTGAAAAGTAGACAGGGCAAGTGCTCAGTGGGAGTAAGAGAAGCAGAAGAAGCTAAGGCGCTGCCTCACTTTGGTCCTTTTACCGTCTCGCACGGCGTCTTGGACGATTCGCAACTTGGCGCCGTATTTCTCCAGAGCCAACCGAGTCTCCTCATCTGGTGCTTCACCAGGGAAAGAGAAGATTTCAGAAGGGAGAGGGGATTCGAGATGGTCGTGTAGGAGTTTGAGTGTGAGAAGGACTCGAGAGAAAGTGTCCTGCGAAATTCATTCAGCCATCCGGAAACAAGGGGCCCTTCATCTCCTTTTGTAATCTCCTACTCACCGCGTTCCCCGCCGTAAAGACAAGTCCGTGACCTTCTCCCCACGCTTTTTTGGACATTCGGCCCGCCTTGTTTGCCTTTCGCAGGAAGTGAATCATCGAATCTCTCAAATCCCCAATAAAAGTCGAGTTCATCGATGACCACAACAAATGTGATTGTTCAAGCTGTTGCTTGTTTTGATTCGGCATTATTCGGTGTGCGGGGCAAGTCTGTCGTTTGGATTGAAAGGTAGGCCGAGGAGGAATAGGGGAGAATAGTGGCGAGCGTTAGCGATTCCTTCGGCACCTATCATAAATCTTTCCATGAGCTCGGGAAGCGTACCTTGACAGATTGTGTAACCCAGTCCGCAGGTTCTCCCAAAGGTGCCGCCTCCCACGCAATTAACCGTTCCTCTAAAGACGCATCGAGTGCGAGTGGTTTCCCGACGTCGTTCCACCCAGCTGTTTCTATCAACAGTTCACCAACATTTTCTCTCTCGCCTCCTCTATTCAGGAATGATCCAACATTCCGCCCTGTGAGATGAAGAGAAGAGACGGCGACGAGACCGAGAGTTGCGATGAGGGCTGGAATGAGAAGTCGTCGAGGGGTAAGAGAGGCGCGTGATGGAAGAACGTGGGTCGGGAGGATTGTGTATTCCTTGGTACTGATTTTGCTTCGATCCATGATGGATGGGTCGCCGACAGGACGGAAAGAGTGAGACTGTAGAGGGGTGTTAGCGATGCGCGGCGTGCGAGGATATTTTGAGCGACGGAGTGGTTGAGTGCGCGGCGTGGACGGGTTGGACTTACGTATACAGGCTGAGAAGTCAAGAGGAAGAGAGTCGGCGAGAGAGAGAAGGTGGAAAAGACAAGTCGGACTGACACAACGCAGCTGATTATGCGGCGCAGCGAGACTACCTGCTGTCGTGAGCTGGAATTGAGTGCTGCTGAGCTTGGGCCGACTGACTGGAGTGACTGCTGTGACTTGCTGTGACCGAATCTGACTTACTCAGCGTAGTCAAGGTGCTGCACTCCCGGGATTCGCGGCTCGCCTTCACACGGAAGTTGGCTTCGACAGAAATGCGCAGCCCAGCCCGTCACCGAGTGGTTTCCGATTTCCGCGGACTCAAAGGGCGATCCCAAAAGAAGAGTCAGCCCCTTTACCCCCGCCCCCACAGGTCACCTCTTTCTGAAAAAATATTTTGCCAGAACCGATAGAGAGGTCATTTATCAGCCGGCCTCGCCTGTTGTTCTTTCTTCAGCATGAGCGTAGTCTGCAGAAACTCACGCCTTTCTCTGGTCGGGATGGGGAAGATGCTGGCCCGGCGAAACCATTTGCCGTTCTTGCCCCGACGCTCTACCCCGCGACCAAGTTCCTTCTCCCCGTTCTCGACCTCAACTTTCATATCATATCCCGCCATCACAAGCCACACGATGCACAATCAAACTCTTATGAGCGCATCGCCGCTCCCTTCCTTCGTCGGTGGTGCCGCTTTCGTCGGATCTGGATCGTACCAAGTTGTGGATCCCCACGACACTTCAAAGGTACTCCACACAGTCAGCTCAGTCACGCTTGAGGATGTTCCAAAGGTCATCGCTGCTGCTGCCGCTGCTGCTCCAGCGTGGAAAGCGGTCAGTCTTCTTCCGCTTAATTTGGTTGCCATGTTACCGTTCATGCGCTGATGCTGGGTCCGCGTTTGCCGCAGACTTCTGTCCTCGAAAGGCGAAAGATCTTCCTCAAGGCTGCTTCTCTGCTACGTGAGCGAATCGCAGAGTACGCGGCTGTAGAGTACTCGGAAACCACTTCGTCGAAGGGATGGAGCGGTTTCGAGATGACACTGGCTGCTGAGAGGTGAGACTGGTTTTCTACGTCCTTCCTGAGCTGGAGAGCTTTTTGCTGAACCAATTCTTACGAAACAGCATTGAGGAGACAGCCGCCGCTGCCACCGTCGCCCTGCGAGGGGAGATCGCGACCACTGATCATAGCCAGAACGCCTACATTATCCGTTGCCCATTCGGTGTTGTCTTCGGAATGGTGAGCTCCTCAATATGATCGGATACGAGCAAACTCTGACTGTTTGTCCTCGCCCAATCCCTCATCAGGCTCCCTGGAAGTGCGTGCGAAGCAGTACCTACAGGGTCGCACAAAGTATTGGCTGACCACATTTGGCACATTGTACAGTGCCCCCACAGTCCTCGGTCAGCGAGCATGCACGCAACCGATTATGGCAGGAAACACCGCTATTTTGAAAGTGCGTGCCAGAGCTTGGTGCCGACAACGCTGTCAGAATATGGTCTTCTGACTGAGTGCTTCTTTTGCAGACAAGTGAAATGTCTCCGAAAACACAGATGCTCCTCGCAGAAATCTTCGCCGACGCCGGACTTCCAACTGGTGTCCTGAACATTATTCACGTAGCTCCCAAGGATGCGCCGGCCGTTGTCGACGCCATCATTGCCCACCCCGCTGTTGGAAAGATCAAGTTAGTAACGGTCGTTATCTTCTACTTTGCAAGGCTGTACTGATGTTTAAACCTCGACTAGCTTCACTGGATCCACTCGCGTCGGTTCCCTTGTGGCGAGCATGTGCGGAAAGCACCTCAAGCCTGTGGTCCTTGAATTGGGAGGAAAAGCACCTGCTGTTATCTGTGCCGATGCCGACTTGAAGCACGCTGTTCAGGGAGTTATGTTCGGAGGATGGTTTCACTCGTTCGTCCACATCTCGACGCCTCGTTGCTTGACTTTCGCTAAAACAAAGTATTTCCTCAGAGGACAAGTCTGCATGGTAAGGGAAACATCTTACTGAAAAGATTGGAAAGCTAATATCTGGCTACTCACAGGCAACTCAAACCGCGATTGTCCACGAGTCAATCGTCGATGAATTCCTCTCGCTCGTAACTGCCCACGCACCAAACGTTCGAGCATCTGGTGACTCGACAGACGAGGGTGCATCTCTTCGTGGTCTCTTCACAGAGGCTTCCGCCACTCGCGTGAAAGAAATTGTGGCGGACGCGCTTGGAAAGGGCGCGAAGGTCGCCGCTGGAAGTGCCGACGTCAAGGACAACGTGGTTCAGCCATTGCTTCTCTCGGGAGTTACCAGTGATATGCGTAAGTCCTGTTACCCATTCTACCTTTTCATTTGACAGGCAAAGCACCAGGAGCTGACTATTTTTTTCTTTCCCGGTGTCGCAGAGATCTACAAAGTCAGTCCACTTGACGCGCGCGACCTCTCTCCCTCTTGACGCGCCCCACGCACCTATCCACAGGAGGAGATGTTTGCGCCCGTGTTCTCAGTTTTGACGTTCAAGACTGAAGAAGAGGCAGTCTTTATCGCGAACGACCATGATTACGGACTTGCCGCTTCAGTTTGGACCGCCGACATCACCGCTGGTATGCGAATCTCGAACGGAATCAACGCCGGAATGGTTCACATTAATGGTAAGATCCGGAATGGTACATGGTGAGCAGTTATCTAACAGAATCCTGGTCGAAATGGTACACAGGCGCCACGATTCATGACAGTGCACAGGTGAGTGAAAGGAACTCTTGAACTTGGAAAGATTGAGAGCTGACGTTCATACATATTCTCTACAGATGCCGCAGTAAGTCGATTTCTCTGAGACTGTATCAAGCGTTTACTGACGACAATTTGCTCGTCACAGCGGCGGTTGGAAGCGATCGTAATATTATTCACGCGCGGTCTAGTGATCTTGAGCTGACCCCTTCCTATTACAGTGGGCACGGCAGATTCAACGGAATCGAGGGTATTCGGGAGTTCACTCAGACAAAGGTCATCACTGTCAACCAGGTCCGTTAGCCATTCTCTCAGGCGTTAATTTATAACTGATACCTTCCAACAATTCAGCCCCACCCTTACCCAATCTGATCCCTTCCAAAACTGTATCGATTGTTATATTTCAGCGCATTTCAGCGCATTGCAATGTTTCTCTTAGCACCCCCCGGACACCAAAGTAAGGCTGGAAGCGTTTCAGCTCAGACAGGTTCATTTGGTGAAGTGAATTGCGAGATATCCGACAGAATGGAAAGGTATCGAAAGAGATGCACAAAAACAACAAAAGCTAGGCATGATACGAGGGCTGGGACCGGGCTCAAGCCCAGATCTCTGAACCACCCATACCCATCCCACCTGCGCCCGTCCAGCTCGAGCCCCCCATTCCCATCCCCATGCCAGGCATCCCCATCTGGGCAGAGCGGTCTGGGCCGCCTGCGGACGCGGACTTTTGTAGCATGACACCCTGGAGCGACGTGAGCTGAGAGGTCCATTTGTCGAGGGAGGCGTAGCGACGGGTTTCAAGGGCCTTGCTATCAGCGGGAGAAAGTATGGGTTAGTCTTACGCAAATGTGTAAAGAGCGAGAAATTGACGGACTGTCGATCGATTTCGAGGCGTTGGGTAACCTGGTCAATTCTTCCTTGGATCTTGTCGTCGAGGATGAGTGCAACCAAAATATCCTCGACTTCCTCGGGCGGGATTTTGAGTTGCTGTTGAAATGGCCAATTAGCAAGCTTGAAAGTCAAGCGTTCTACGAAAGAACGCACCCTAGCGAGATAGATGATTTCCACCCTGTTGTAGGGTTTAATGATCTCAAGAATCCACTGGGTGCGAAGGCTTCGAAGGACGTCATCGATGTAGCCACGAATAAATGGGTCGTCCATAATTGTTGCACGGTTGTCTGTCAGAAGGATCTGGTGAGTATTTAGATCCGACGGGGGCGAAGGGACTCTCGCACCTCGAAGAATCTTTTCGGCTTCGTGAACGTCTCGTCGCTGGTAAGCAGAGACAAGGTTGGTCATGGCAACAATCTCCCGATCATTCTTATATCTGGATAGAAGTATGGAGGTGTTGAGAACAGCAAAGTCGAACACGAAAACGTAGAAACTCACGGCTTCGTCTCTTGAGAGTCGAAAGGATTGATCTGGCTATCCATGAGCATGTGGGCGAGAACGAGGTACTTGAGGACTTGGATTCGTTGAGGAGATCCTGCCTCGTCGTAGCTTTTGAAAGCCTCGAAGAAATCGATCTGTGCCTTGGGCCAATCCTCTGGAGAGTAAACTATCAGCATGGCGAAGTTGCAAGGAAGTCTAAGAAGCGGTACGAACTCTCTGACATATACATCTTTCCACCACACTCGCGGAGGACTCCTTGAATTCTCGGATGAGGAATGGCGGAGCGTACACGGGAGCTCTTTTCGTAGATTTCCTGCGAAGCGCACGATGGTTTTGAGCACAGCGGCGCGGTTTTGCGCTTCGCAGCCCTACGACTTACGCGAAGCTTCTTGTTGTTCTTCGTCTCGCCGTACATTTGAATCTCAAGGGCGTACACTTCGAGTTGAAGCGTTCCCTTGGAGCTATCAACGTCTCCATCCTCGTCCGGCGCACATGAAGCGTGAAGCTCCCTGAGGATCTGCGGGAGGCAATCGGAGTGAGTGACTTGAAGCCTCAAATGGCCAGGCGAATGCACACCTTATTCAGACGACCGTATTCTTGACGATCCAGCCACAACTTTGCCAACTTGAGGTTCGTCTTCGTGCTCAATCGCTACACAATGTCGCAGGTCGCTATGTCAGGTCAATTCCCTCCCCGTCATCACCGGACCCACTCACATCGTTCTTTGCCTCCTCAAGAGCCTTCATTGTGACCTCGTAAAACTCCTGCATCTTGATCGTATCCAGCGCGCTTTCGGCACTGACATAGTCCAGAATGTTGTTGATGCTCTTCTCGGCGACGTTGCGCGTGACGCCCTTTTTGGTGTAGGTCAGGAGGATGCGGTAATACTTGAGTGCTTCCTCGTAGCGACCGAGTTTGAAGGTGAGCTTTGTCATTTGCTTGAGCGACTTGAATCCAAAGTCGCCTTGCTCTCCCGCATCTGCCTCGTTCTGCACAATCTTTTGAAAGGAAGCGAGAGCTACATCTGGCTCGTCTCGTTGAGCTACATGAGATGTGGGTCAGAGCAGCTTGATGGGTGAGGACAGCGAAAGTCGGCGTACACTTTGCGGTGTAGTACTCGTTCTCAACATCGACAACTCCTTCGGCTTCATCATCATCGTCCTCCTCGTACTCAAATTCAAACTCTTCATCGTCCTCGAGCATGAAGCCATCGTCCGACATGATGGATTGCTCTGCCGGTGGTGGGAGGTAAGTTGATTGGCGACCGTCGGCAGAGTCTCAAGGCGCAAGCACCAGAATTGCACTCACGATGTGGGAATGGGGAGAATGTGGAAGTTCTTGCTTTCAGTATCGTTCGGTGAGCTGAAGCTGTTGGAAAAGGCGCAAACGGCGAGTCAGCAGCCAGCAGCCAGCGATTGCGCGTTGCCATCTCAGGCTGGCTCACCTACCAAGGATCGAAGTGACGGTTGTTTAGAGACTCCTTCAACTTTCAAGTCTTTGAGAGAGTCGCCTAAGCTGGTGGAAGTCAAAGATGCGGTGGCGAGAGAGGTTGGGCAGGTCGAGGTATGTGGGGGGCGTCGGAAAAGCCCAAGAAAAGGGGTTGGCAGCTTGCTTTCTCTCAGATCTTTTGCGCTTGATTCAGTATTTCACGAGCTGATTTCAATCTCTAACGAGTGTGGTATTCCGTAAAGGAAGGAGACATAAACACGACAGGGCGCGGCAAAAAGTAACTAAAAGTATGGAAAAATGGAAACCATAGTCCTACAGTGTCTGTGGAGGGAGGGGATTGACGTCAAGGCCGAAATGCGAGGTTACTTAAATATGAAACAGTAAGAATGGAAGGGAAGGGGAGCAAGCGAGCTGAGGCGCTCATTCCGCCTTCATCTTCTCTGGGTCGACCGCTTTTCCTTTGCCCTTCCCGCCCGGATCGCCCTCAAACATTCGGGGCTTCAAAAGTAGACAGAATCAGTGCAAGTTGGCGGCCTAGGAAATAGAAAAGGAGGGAAACTCACCCGAGTACTTGGATCGTTGCCTCGGACGACGCTGCGAATGAAAGCGAGGAACCGGTCGCCGTATTCTTTTGGTGGGACGGCAGAGATCATGTGCTGTCAGGCAGAGTTCTCGGGTCAGTTGGCTTGGTTTCAATAGGCTAAATACTCGGTCTTACCTTGTCGTGTTGCATGCCTTTGAAGAAGTGTTCGATCTTTTTCAGAGTTCCGTATGGTGTGAGGATGTCGATGATACCCTGTGAGGAGCCGCATGAGTATTGAATCGGGAAGGTGCGAACACAGGAACTCACAAGGTAGTAGATTACCCCAAGATCCTCGTTATCGTCACCAGTAGCACGAATGCCGCCTTCGTCTTGATAGAAGAGGAATCGCTGTCGTTCCGAAGTATCGGCCTCCGGCAGCTTGTTTCCCTCGTTCAAAGCCTTCGGATCAGATCGCTGAATCGCCTGCCGAAGTGCAGATGCGTCCGCGTCACGTTTGACTTGCGTCGGTTGTCTCCTCCTGACCTTGACCGTTTCGGGCTGAAAGAGAGGTGCCATTAGCAAGCGGCAACAAACGCGCTCAAGAAGGTTACCGACCTGGAATACGGTGAGCATGCCATCACGAAGGTTGTCTGTGTTGCCGCGGGTCGTGTTGTGAATACCGGTGAGGAGTGAGTAATCCATGATACCAAGCTTCTGCATGAGCTCCGTGTCGCGTCGAAGCTGCTCCTCGAAGAGCGCCTTCTTCTCTGGTCCAAGAGCTATTTGACGATTCCTGTTGACCCAGTTGAGGTCCTTCAGGATTGCGCTCGGGTTTGCCTTCCACTTTTCCTCGGGCGTGATGCGACCAATCGCAGAACCCTGTGTGAGGATGCAGTCAGCTTCACATTAGCTGTATCCCCGAAATTAAAAAAAAATGTGGCGCACCTTCAGATCGTAGGACTCGTGAATATCGCGATGAGGAGGGAACAAGTTGTTCATGATAACAAAGTGGATCTTTTTGCCGTGCGGAAGCTTAACACGATGAAGGCCGTAGAAGCGCGAAAGGAGAGTGTGCGGATTGCTCTTGATATACTCGTAGTACTCCTTAAGGATGCTACGGAGGAACTTGTGCTCTGAGTGCCGAATCGTCTTGATGATGAAGCGGTAGTCGCGCGAGAAGTAGAAGAACGAGCCCGACTTTCCGGGCGACCCGAGTTCGGAGAGAATGTACTTGGCGGTGAGAGAGACGAGGTAGTCGCTGGGGTCGAGATAAAAGTACTCGCGCAACTCGCGAAAGACCCAAGGAGCGTAGTCCTTGAACTTAAAGTCGTATTTTGTAGACGGGGTGAGCTCGTTCCCAACACTGCGAGTAGAGGAGAATAGGTGAGTGGAGTGTCATGTCGGGAAGTCCAATGGAAATAATGCTTACATGTCGAAGGAGAACTTGTGTCGAGCAGTGTAGTCCGCGTCGGTAAGCGGCCTCTTGAGCTTTGCTTGACATCGAGAGACCTAACAGAAGGGGAGATCAGTCTGTGAGACCACGCCACTAACGCCTTGAAAGACGCACAGCGATACGGATACCGGTCAACATATTGTACATGAGCACCTAAACGACGCAGCAAAGTAGTCAGCGACGAGATTTTTTTCATGTGAGCGGTGGAACACACATAGTTGGCGTGATCCTGTCCAATCAAATTCCCAACGAGAACGCCAGTTCCAGGTCCTTCACTCCCGCTCCCGGCCCTCGTGCTCCTCCGCTTCAGCATTGGTGCATCCCCGGGTGTGCTTCCTGTCTTCACCGTCTCTTGCATCTCGCGCTCCTTCTCTAGGCGCTTCTCCATTCTCTCTCTCTTGATCACCTCCGCCTGTGCCGCAATTGACGCATCAACATCATCCACTCCACTTTCACCTATACCATCAATCGCCAGCCCGTGCCCATCGTGCCCTAGGGAGTAAGAGCGCTGCTGAGGCTGAGAATACGACTGAGTGCGCTGAGGTATTGAACCGAGGCGAGACGAAGGAGACGACTGCCGGGAAGAAGAAGGTTGGAGAGGAGAGCCGGTGGTGTTGGCGCGTCGCATGGGTGAGGGAATCCGTGAAAGGGACTCTGGAGACCCAGAGAATGAGGGCGGTGGGAGTAGAGAATTTAATGGCGAACTCCGTAGGGCGGCCTGCGTAGGAGGGGACGAGGATTGAGCCGTTTGTTGTTGTGGTGTCTGCAGGGCGGGAATTGGGGCCGGAAGGGACGAAGGTTCTGCTTCGTCCGAGTACGGAGCTTGCTCAGGCGATTCAGTGAGGCATACCTTGGGAGCTTGAGTGATGGTGTCGCGCGTACGGTCGCGTGTGGAGTCGTCGGCGGGCGGTGGGGTGGATGTAATTGAGATCGCGTGCGAGGAACTGGGTGAGCCGGATCTCGACGTGGAGGCACCATTAGGGTTGGACGTGGTCGAAAAATACGAGGTGGAAGAATGAGCGTTTGGGTGGCCGAGCGAATGAGGCTCCTGCTCATCCTCGGCCTCGCTTTCGCTCGTCTCATCGTCGCGCGCGAGTGAATTCAAAACATCCGGGTGCACGTCAGGTTGCTGCCTGCCTTTCCCCTTGCCCTTCTTCAGATGCTCCTTGATGTCGGCTCTAAAATCGTGCGCGTTCATGCGGAGTGTATCCCGCTTGGACGAGTGGAAAGCATGGTCATGGAAATGTTTGACGTCGTCTGGCGGCCCATCGTCTTCTGAGGACGACGACGCACGGCCAGATTTGCTCCGAGCGCGACCCATCTCGGTGAGGAGCAAGGGTTTTTCCTGCCAAGTGGACGGGTGGATGAAGGACGGGGCGGGGCCCTGTCTCGCTACAATGTGCCCGTCTCGGACGCCGTAAAGGTGTATCGGAAGAATCTCTCCGTCTTCAACACGTTCCGACAGGCGGTAGAGCGGGTTGATATCTTCCTTCATCGGCGCACCAGGAGTTGTTGGCGAGGAGGAAGTGCCGGCTGAGAGGGAAGACCTGGACGAGTCGGATTGAGTCGAGGAGGGCGTGCGCGAATTTGGGGAGATGGACGAGGAGCGGGAGCGCGTCGAGGAGGGACGTCTGACGGCGTGGGAGGTGATTGGGGACTGCTGGGCGAGCATCAATGGTCGAGGACTCCAGGGGCGAGGCTCGGTGCCCTGGACTGGCTGGTCGAACTCAAGGATGGTGCCCTTGCGTTGGCCAGCCCCGCCGCGCGGCTGACTCTGAATCGACTCCGTTTCGTAGCAGATGCTCAGTGTCCTCGTCTTGGCGTTTCCTAGCGTTTGTTAGTCAAAAAGTGGTGTACACAATGCCACACAGAAGCCTTGAAAGGACATCGACTTTGACGTGACAAGTCCCGGCTCGCATCTCCGAGGTCGCGCAGTAGTCCCTCTGCCGCGCAGGCCTTGGCTGCTCGTTTCGTATTCCCAATGTTATTTATTACATACGGTGTATGTATCTCTTCCACAGTATACTCTGGGTCTCAATCTGATTACTGTACCTACTCATCGCCTGGCCCGGCAAAGGTGTCTAGAGGAAGCCATATATTACACCGTACGAATGTGGCTGGAAAGGAGTTTCCTGACTCCTGCTGTACGAATCCCTCTAGTGTTTCTTCAGACGCCTCCCTTCTCAGGATCTCCTATTGTCTTCTAAAACTCAGCGCTTCGATTTGCTTCGACCTTGAACTTAACGCCCCTCTTCTTGGCGCCATCGTCTCGACATGAGTTGTATTCGGTCGCCACTTGACTTCTCGTAGCCGCCTAAATCCGTCAGATTCAGTTGTCAATCCAGGTGGCCCCAGGGCTACCTCGACTTTATGCGTAGCGGCCGCCTTCCCCTCCACCCTCGAAAATCAATTGTGACGTCTCTGTGCAAGTCGATGTCGCACCTTCTTCTCTTGGTCCACCCTTCCTCTCCCCCGGCGCACATCTCCAGTTTCCGACGAGTGATTTTTGGAACCAATTCCACCATAGCCCTTCCTTCCGGTAGTCAGAACTCATATCTATAATTTTGGGTCCCCTGACTCCTGAGTACATCAGCTTACGCCGCGACGACCGCCGTATTGGAAGCCGCCTACGCTATTGTAGAAACAAGACTGATTTTTTAGCTGCTCTCAAAGACTGTATAGATGCTGCAAGGTGACAGGAAAACTTTCCTGACCTCAAAAGCCACGAGCAAAGAACACGCCACGAAGCACAGCCGAGGTTGCGGTCGCGGCCTCAATCGAAATCTCCGCGGCGAAGACACTGAAGTGCATGGGTTACCTCACAGTGAGCCGTGAGAAGCTATAACTCACCCTTTTGAAGGACAAGTATCTTCTTCACGACGCATCCGCTGGTCCTCTGAAGCGTCTGGACGCTTGGAGACTCGTCTTTGAAGCTAGCGTCGCGATATGAATACTTCGCTCGCTGTGGATCTCTAACTTTGTCAGAGTCTTACCCGAGGATGTTCAAGTGAAGGGCGGGGGCTTTAAGAGTAAGTCAACTCACAGAGCGTGCAGTATCGTGCGGAGTTGAAAGAAACAGGGCAGATCAAGGAAAAGATTTCCTGCAACCAAATCGAAGTAAGACCAATCCTGGGTTGCTAGATCCCGAAACTTAAGGCTAGATACGTTTCTTTCAGCTTGATCCCTGATTTCAGCAGAAGCAAATAGTGGAATAATACTGCTGGGCAGAAGGTATTGTCACCGAAGTCACGCTTCACCCTCCTGACATAAATCTCATTAGCTTTGAAACTTCTCACCACCTTCACTCGAGGCGTATTGTTCTCTACTTCGGTAGAAAGTTTGACGACCCACTTTTGACTTCGGTAGCCAGTCGATTGTTTCCCTTGACTACCTGTAATTGAAGTGTCGAGCCGCGGCGCAACTCACACGGATCGCGGAGTTTCTCCAAGACTGAAGCGCAGGTTTTTATTTGGGGGAGCTTAGAAGGGGACTTGCTCCTCTAGTAACTCAGTTAATTCCTTCGCGGATCCGAAGTGACGCGGACGTGTACGGTAAAGAGCTTGATGCGGTCATTATGGAGACCCTTAGAATAATGGACTCGATCAAGGGGCTGCTGGTGAGTCACACCCAGATGTCAACCAGCAACACCAAATTGTTGGACGATTTGAGACCCTCTGGAATCTTCATCGTGGAACCCAGTCGCTGTAAAATAGGTTGGGGCGGATCAAGCAAGGTGCCACTGAATGATTGAGCCAGCTGGACTAGCACCGCCGCAGATTATCCAGGCCTGGTGAACGCTTTTGAACAACGTCGGATCGGATAGACACCGTCCTGCTCGAGATTTGAAGCCTGCTTATTCTTGTCACTGTGGGCCCTGCTGGAATACCATCGCTCCAGCAATAGTCGTCTCCCAAGCACTGCCGCTCCCTTTGAAGATTTGAACAGACGGCGTGGGCACATCCGCGCCAGGGAAAAGACCTTTGCGAGAGTGTCTTAATCAGTTTCTTTCAATCATCATTCAAATCTATCCGGCTCACCAGCTTTGACGTAGGCCACAGTGGCGGAGGGACTAGGGATTCCCATGATTGGGGATCCGCACTTCGAGCAAAAGGTGCGTTCGGCTCCACCTTCCACTCGAATGTAGGAAGCAGGCTTGTCACCCGACAGCGTGATGGACTTGCGTGGGACAGCGAATACGACGGAACAGCTGCCAGTGAGGGAAGTTGGGAACTCGCGTCAGCTTTGGGCCGCCGCGTGATGCAGGCGAGGAGGGAGGGACAAACGATCCCCCACCGGAAGCTCGGCAGAATTCACAATCTAGGTGGGAAGTAGTGTGAGCATACCGCCCGCTGAGAGAGGGATGGAGATCGAAACTCACGGCACACAATTGTTGAGGCTGTGCTGGGAGTTGGAATGACGACGTTGATGGCGCCACAGTTACACTTTCCGGTCAATGACATGTCTTGAGGAACGGTGGGTGACTGATTCGTATCGAAAGGTTAAGGATGGAGCCAGCACAACACGTCGGAGTTGTCGGCAAGAAATGGCCGTCGGGGACACCCTTATACTCGTATTTGTATCCCGTTTCGCGTTCAATGTCGTGTTGGTACCGCTCTCGTCGCTAAAACATTGTTAGCCTTGCCTGCACGCGATACACGTCCAACAAATGCGGACTACCCTCACATCTCCGCCAACGACTGACATCAGTTGCGAAAAGAAAGAGGTGAATCAAAACAGCAATTTCTTTACAACAATCCAACGACGAACAGACAAGATACAGTTGAAAACGGTTGACAGTGTTCAGGCCACGGCGACCGGCTCCGTGGCTGGGCTGTTTGCGAGCCAACGGTATCCTTTCGCTCGAGCGAAGCCCTCGTGGCGTGCAGGTATTGGCGACGAGATGAAGAATGGGTCAATAATTGGGAATTTGAGGAGGTTGTTCTGCATGAGAGCGATTAGTGAGCGCAAGACAAAGAAAATTCAGTCAAAGTAAACGAACTCGGGGAGTAATAACAATGCAGGATTGTGAGGGAACTTCTAGCCAATCGGCTCTGCGAGGTCGAGAGAATGTCAGCTGCTGTATCAAAAAAGTCATTAGCCTAAACTGACCTCTCGAAGGTCAATGGCTCGCTCCTGTTGACGATCAACATCAGCTCACAACCTGTCTGCACAAAAGGGCGGAACTCACGCGATGAGGATGATGTTTTCTCGCTTGTCGCACTTGTTCATTCGGTAGTGGCCCCCCTTCTGGTACTCTTCAAAGGTCGAGCCAGTCGAATAGAAGAGACTGGCGGCCTCCTCCGTCCGCGAACTGATGTACCTCGTCGCTACAACTGAGACGCCGTCGGTCACACAAAAGTTCATCAGACTCGGGTCCTTGGCGTTCACCTCCGCAGTGTAGCTATTGATAAGAGCGATGGTATCGAGCATTGCCTTCTTGAGAATTGCGTGCGGTATGTTGCGTCCTTTGGGGTCGGTGAGCTGATGGCGAAAGTGTGAGTTTAGCAAGTGGCCGCGAACGGGTAATAGACATTGCTCACCTTGCTGAGACGCTCAAGGAAGCAAGCGAATGCCCATTCTGAATCTGTATTGCCCTGCGGAAAGTTGTAGAACTCGTCCGAAAGGTCCGCTTGGAGCTTGCGAATAATTTTCCGGAAGTCGGCGATCATGCCGTTGTGCTGGAAGCAGATCGAGTGATACCTCCAAGGATGGCAGTTTTCTTCGCTCAGAGCCCCGGTCCTAGGTGCAAATGTAAGTGCGTTGCGATATCGCAGCTCGAGCCTGAAACTCACGTTGAAGCGCGAACATGGGCAAAAACGAGACGGGATTCTATTTTCTCTGCCAGTCGGTGAAGATTCTGGTTACTCCAGCTGGTGGAATGAAGTCCAAAGTAAGCTCTCGTGCCAACCTGTTGCGACCCAGAGGAGCTCACGCCGGAGTGCAGCTCTTGAAGATGCCCGGGGTATGGTCGACATTCTGGCCCTCTTCAGATGGATACCTACAATGCAGGAGTATAAGATACAGTAGCTTTCCTCTCGTTTTTGTAGCTCTCACTGACCAGGCAACGCCGAACCCATCCGCGTTCAACGACATGGCATCTAACCTCAGGCGCGAGTCCGACGCCTGGCGGATGATGCTGTGGGCGGGAGCTGTCATTATGGTAGTCAGTGAGAGCCGTCGGCAGTAGATCTTCGACCGGCGGACCTGTAATCAAGAGGCTGAGTGGCAGCGGCGTTGTCGACTTCACTACGAGCAATCTGAAGGGTAAAAGTAAGTCAGGTGAGCGTCGGCAAGGCTGAGGTAGCCGAGTGCTCACCTGCACATCTTTTCGAATGATCCGAGATTCAGGTGACGGGCGCAGGTGGTGGCGGGAGTCAACGTTCGCGCGCCGACCACTGCGGATTTGTGTTCGTCTTCTAGATTTCTCGCCCCGGCCCCCGGGTATTGCGCCATACAGCTTGATACAGCCTATGGAAAGCCGGGGACTTTGACTCGTTGAAGAGATGAAGGCAACTTTCAATTAGGACAACTCAAAAAACTAAAGGGGACTACAACACTGAGGACCCCCAACTTCATGCGTCCGACTCTCCAGGGCTCCTACGTTCACCCTCCGCGTCACACTCGTCGCAGCCACTCCCACATTCAATACTTCCCTCATCCGTCATCAAACTCGCTACACTCTTCTCTAGAGGATGTTTTCGATGGCCTTCTTTCCGCTCCCTTCTCACCCTCCGCCCCACCGGTGAAGCGGCTCCAGAGCTTGGTGGCGTCGGCGGTACATTCAACAAGTGCCCCATCCTCTCCACCTTCGTCCTCAAATATTTGTCCAGCTCCGCACTTCTTGTGACTGATGCCCCAATCATACCAACTCCAGCCTGTCTCAAGTTATGCGACGCATCGGAATCATAATCAAAGTCCTCTTCCGGCTCGAGGAGGTCCTCATCCGACTCTGTCTCGAAGTCGACGAGTTCGCCTTCAGAAGACTCTCCACCAGCGAGACGATGAGCTCGAGCGAGAAGCGCTGCGCCGGATATGACTGGTCCTCGTGGGCGCTGTTGCTGCTTTCCGGGTCGGCGCGAGGCTGGGGCGGTCCAGCTCCTGGGCACCATAGCGACTCGTTCGATGACGTTGATTCCCTCCTTCTCGATTTGCTCAATCTTATCTGGGTTGTTGGTCAACAGTCGAACGTCGGGCACGTCGAGGTCCCGAAGAATAGCTCCTGCGATATCGTACGTTCTCAAGTCGGCACCGTGCCCGAGAAGGAGGTTCGCCGTGACGGTGTCGTGTCCCAAGTCCTGCAAATTGTAAGCCCGCAATTTCTCCAGCAATCCGATCCCCCGTCCCTCTTGTCGAAGATAGACAATCACTCCCCTCCCGAGAGAAGTGATGAGACGGAAAGCTTCGTCGAGCTGCTCCCCACAGTCGCACCGTTGCGACCCAGTTACTTCTCCTGTGAAGCACTCGCTGTGAATTCTCACGAGCGGAGTTTCACGTGCAGAATCGTCGGAAGCCGAATGGGAAGGCTGAGGGACGGAGGGGTTGATGGTGGAGGCGCTTAGGCGGCCGACGTAGGCTCCGCGCACGATGCGCTCCATTTCGGTTTCGCCTTCTCGCCAACTTGCATCGAGGGTTCGAGAGCGGAGATGTGGCACGGAAGAGGGAGGCTGGCCAGGCTGGGCGTCCATTTGAGCTCGGTCGGCGATAAAGCAAAGGTGCTCCTTTTCCTGTGAGCGCGATGTTGAAGTCAGCGCCACCCCTCATCCGCGCCACAGCTGTCAAGAAAGCTTAAGACGAACGTCATGATTGTTTTTGTATAGATGGAGGAAAACATGGCCATGTGGCGTGGGGATACGAGTTCGGACTTGGCACTGCACGACCAGCGGAGGAAGAGCGGAAGCTGATGCGGCAGCGGTGGAGGCGGCGGCGTTGGCATTTGGGAAGAGTGGGGATGTCGATGTCTCTGAAGTCTGGTGTCGAAGAACTTTGGAGACTGCGGGATCGCTTATTGATTGCCGGCGAGCGGAGGGCTGCTTAGCGGAGTTAGGAAAGGGTTGGTCGACTTTGGGGGAAAGTATAGCCGCCGCGGGTAACGCTGGTGCGGGGTTTGCAGTTTTCTTTTCCAGCTGAGCTCTTTCTTCAGCCTCTGCAGCTAGGCGAACTCGGCGAGGCGCTTGTTGGCTCTGCATTTTTGGCCTGAGCGGCTCGCTCGGGCGGGGGTGCCGGACTTCGTCGTCGCACGAAGCATAGGCGAGTGTTCGCGGGAAGTACTCGTGGAGGTAGTGTGCGCGTGTCATACTGCAATTATAAGCGGATCAGTCATGAACTCTGATGGAGCGCAGGGTGCGTCGTTGCGGCCAATTGAGCGGCTTTCAGGAGCATGAGATTACGGAAGCCGGCGGCTCGGTGCGCGAGGGAGAGGGAATGTATACGCACTGTGGACCACCTGCTGCTGCCGCTGCAATGAGGAGTGGATCTGGGGGCGGTCGGCGGTCCAAAAATTTTGTGCGTCGTGCAGCTGGCTGCTTAGATGGGGACGAGGGTTGGAAAGGACTCGGCGAGTTCAAGGTGTCGCCGGTGAGCATTGCGAGGAGTTGCAAGTCGGCAGGGAGGACCGTGTGAAGTGCCATCTTGACGTGAGGGATCCAACCGTGTGAACCTGCAATTGATAGAGATGGGCTGGCAAGTGAATCCGAAGATACCCCGGCCATGATTACACCACACTTTCTAATATTTCCGAAACGTTTACGGAAATGTATTCCCGAGTTTCCTTTCTGGGCGCCGCACACGCCGTTCATCCGCAACAACCTCCCGCTTTACCCACTTGTCACCCTTAAAAAATAGACCCAAGATTCAGTCCGATAAGATGTCTGACACTGCGTCTCCCCTCAGAGCAAGGTGAGCATTCTCAGCACGCGCTTCAACTCCGCACAAAGCTCACCAGTCCGTGCGCGAACGCCAGCTCAACTCGCTCCCACGCTTCGTCTGGTCACGGCAAAGACACTGACGACAAGCCCAGGCATCGCAGCGACCGAGACCGCGAATCACACTCACACCGCGACAGAGGAGAGAGAGAATCAGACCGGGACCGTCGCCGCCGTCGTGACTCGCCAGCTGACGACGAAAAGCCCAGGGAAAAGGACAGAGACGCTCATCGTTCATCGTCTTCTCGCCATGCCCGGGACGACGATTCTCACAGGGATTCAAAGCGCAGGCGAAGTCGTTCAAGATCCAGAGATCACGACAGAAGCGATAGGAGGGATCGTGGAAGCTATGGAGGAGGAGGGGGAGGAGACTATGACCGCAGACCGTCTTACCGTGACACTAGGGAGTACGACCGAGAATACGATAGGTTGGGGAGACCCTTCTGTGGGCTCGCTAGGGACAGCGTCGCTGACCCTCCTCCCCTCCGCAGGCCTAGGCATCGTGGATCTCCAAGCTACGACCCATACGGTCGCGATGGTGATCGAGGAGACCGTGGACCACCAAGGAGAGAGAGGAGCCCTAGCCCTCAGTAAGTTATCACATTATCTTTGTCCGTCCGAGATGCTTACGCCTTTCAACTAGGCTGAGTGAAGAGCAACGGGAGATGCGTTCGGTCTTTGTATCCCAGCTCTCGGCGCGCGTAACGGACCGCGAGCTTTCCATCTTTTTCGATCAACAGGCTGGCAAAGTCCGAGAGGCTCGGGTCATTGTCGACAGGATTTCGCGCAGGTCGAAGGGGTACGCGTCGCTTGCCCTTTCGTTTAGACGCCAGAACTGACTTCGCCTGCTTTCGCAGTGTTGGATATGTCGAGTTTGTGGACCTGGAGACTGTTGGCAAAGCTTTGGCTCTCTCGAATACTAAGCTTCTCGGCATCCCCATCATTGTTCAGTATACCGAGGCGGAAAAGAACCGACAGGCTCGTGATGGTCAACCCGGAGGGGGAAGCCAAGGCAATGGGTACGCCAAGTCTGTCAAGCCACCTTTCAAGTGCTGACACTGCCCATCACCCAATAGACTTTACGTTGGGTCGCTCAACTTTGCTTTGACTGAGTCGGACATCCGTCAGGTCTTCCAGCCATTCGGTGAAGTCGAAGTCGTTGACCTTCACAAAGACCCGGTGACGGGCAAGTCGAAAGGTTACGCTTTTGTCCAGTGAGTACCCTGTGCATTCATTTCACATGAGATCGATACTCATCGTTTTATTGGCTCAGGTTCAAAGACCCTAAAGATGCAGTCCAGGCTCTTGAAAAGATGAATAACTTCTCGCTGGCTGGGCGCGAGGTTAGTGCTTCCGATCCCCTGTCCCTCCAAGGCATAAAGACTAACCACTCTCAATTCTCTAGATCAAAGTCGGTCTCGTTGCTGACAAGACTGCTGCATTTAGTAGGCAAGAGCCGCAGCTCGACGAAGGCACTGGTGAGCCATACATTTCGTTACGGGTATTTTGCGAAAGAAACTCACCACTTTCTTTTCTCATTCTAGGCGGTAATTTGAACAACATTTCTCGTATTGAGCTCATGCAGAAGCTGTCGAGGTCGGACCGGCCAGTAGATCTCCCTAAAGCTCCTATGTTCGTATTCGTTCACTCCTCGCGGTTCAAATACTCACACTTGATGAAATGCCAGGTTTAGGCCAAACATCCCTCAAGCGACCACTCGAAATGTGTTAGTGCTCATGCCTCTTCTCTTGACAACGTTTCGCTAATCTTTCGACCGCCCATAGTATGCTGAAGGACGCTTTCAACCCTGAAGAAGAGACGGAACGTGATTGGGACCTCGAGCTACGAGACGACGTCAAGGGTGAATCCGAAGAGAAGTACGGCAAGGTCGCCGAGATCTTCGTCGTCAAGGAGTCGCAGGTTCGTGTATCTCCTTCTTTAACGTCAAGCGATAAACGCGACAGCTGACACAATTAATAGGGAGAAATCTACATTCGTTTTGTCACTGTCGAAAGTGCGATTCTCGCCGTTGCCGGGCTCAACGGACGATGGTTCGGAGGTCGACAAATTTCCGCCGCTCACACCACCGACAGTCTTTTCGACGCCAAGAAGGAGTAGCTGCTCACCCGGCTTCGAATTGATTCCAGTCTTGCTTTCACAACTTTGAAACCTCCCCGTCCACAGAATAAAAGCTATACGAAAAGAGGTCTTCGTTGATTCTTGTGGTCCGCAAACTCGGTTGAGTGGTGGTTCAATTTGAGCGCACCGAACCCCGCGAGTTATACTCAAGATGTGAATGAAATTTAGGTGGTTTACCTTGGTTCATCATTTAGGTGCGACCGAAACGAATAGTCATAAGTCATGGATGATTTTGTAGGCCTGCGGAACATCAGACGAGACTGTACTGACTGTCGACGCTTGAAAAGGGCTGGCTTAAACGAACTACAACGACCGGCTGGTCATACCTTCTTCCGGGGGCCGAAAAAGTCAACATAACAAACGAACCTGTCGTCAAGTTCCAGCTCGCGCTGCCTGCCGACTTCAAGAGAACGTGCCAACACCTTCCAGCCTTCTCGATTGCGAACTTGGAACGCTTTTGAATCCTCTCGCTGAGTTTCACCGTCTTCTGCTAGGGCCATCATCATTTCAAAGCTGGGCCGATTGTGGTGCTTCGCACGAACAGTCGAGGCGCTAGCGTGCTGATCGCTCAGTCCGTTCTACTCCTTATGATCATCTCGTCTTTGCAATGATGTGGATTTCAGAACGCCTGCATATTGGGTTTGCTATTCGCAGCTGCAGCGACCTTGGCCCGACGCGGCTACTGAGCCATTCATCGCCGAGTTGACCTCCCGGAGTTCCAGGGTTTGTTGACCGCGCCTATTGTCTAAGTTGTGAAAGTGCTTCAGAAGTCACAGAGAGTATGCTAATAACATCTTATCTCCCATAGACAAGCTTGGGCAGGCTTGGGCAGGCGCAACCAGACGCGAAAGTATCCGAGAACGCGTCGTTCGGCCTGCGTTGACGTTTCGCGGCCGCGCGCCGGCAGTGGCAGTGCAGGCGGGCGACAGGCGTGGAGCACCAACGACCTATCTCACCACCGGGACGCACATTCCGTGGGCTGCTCCAATCTTCGGCGGATCAAATACTCCGTGGGCCGCGCTGAACTCACCTCCACGCCGCGTACCAGGCTGTAGGTCGCCAATACGCGGCTGCCGACCTCCCGGTCCTTCTCGTTTGACAGGGGCATTGACTAACACTCGGAGACGTCTCCGCCTTCGAGCAAGTTCTATATAACGATAGGCCGCCGAAATCTCGGTATAACCCCTTCGTCTCCCTTGCCACTCAAGACACTCTTTCTCAGTGTCGCGCCCACATGACCGTCGTTCAGCCGCACGAGCCGCCATCAGATGCTGTACCCCTCGATGTTCGAATTACCAGAACGCAAAGCACTACCACAGCAGTCCCGGAAACTCAGCCGGCCGACCTGGAAGCGGGTGGCAAGGGAGTCAACGAGAAGGTCCCACCGACGGAGCCTCCCTCGCCCGTAGTGGACGAGTTCTTGGTGACATTGAAGGGAAGGGAGCACATTTCGGCACAATCTTGGAGTGCTAAATATCGATGGTTCATCACTGCACTCTCGGGGCTTCTCGTTCTCAACGCGAGTACGTCTTTCTTTCTCCAAGCGAGGGAGACGTAGAAACGCTGACCTGGCACTTTAGCCTTTGCCTCTTCCGCACCAGCCAATCTAGTCCCGGCTTTCATGGAGACGTTTCACGTCTCAGAGGAAGTAGGGATCTTGACAATCAGGTTCGTCAGCTAATAAGATAATCTCCGCAACGGACGGCGCTGATATTGGCCTGAGCAGCATGTTTGTAGTGGGTGCGTCACTTCCTGTCACGATCTGAGTGACTCGGATGATGCTGACGTTGTGGCTGTGACAGGCTACATGGTGCGTTCTCTTGCAGCTTCCTTTTCGCCAGTGGCGCTTTCTTACTTGAGACGGCTAAACAGCTGGGTCCGCTTCTATGGTCCTTTCTCGTTCTCTTGTTGTGTACCGGGCATCTCATTAACCTGATTTGATCATCAGGGGGCCCCTCAGCGAGCGTTATGGTCGAAGGAAGGTGTTCCTTGTCGCGTTCCTTCCCTACTGTGGGTTCCAAGTCGGGTGCGCGCTTTGTGAGTCATCAGTCACCACTGCTCTAGGTTTTCGCTGGCCCTTATTTTTATTCTTGATTTCCCGCAAGCTCCGAATATCGGTGCACTTTTGGTCTTTAGGCTCCTCGGTGGGAGTTTTGCATCGGCGCCCTTAGCGAACTCTGGAGCAATGCTAGCAGGCGCGTTATCAGCCCTTCCTAGCCTTCGGCATTCTAATCTGATCCGATTCCTCGTAAGATATGTGGGGCCCTGAAGAGCTTGGGTGCGAAGATACAAAGATTGCCTTGTGACGCCAGCAGCTGAAGTAAATTTTTCACAGAGACGCGATGGCAATCTTCAGGTAAAGATCTGCGTTTTCGATTGGAGGGAGCACAGAGCTGACATCACATACTCTGAAGCTTGATGCCAATTTTAGGGCCGGCACTGGCAGTACGTGTCTCATAAATCCTTCCATACCGTTGTTGACGCTCCGTCTTTCCACAGCCAATGATCGCGGGCTTCATGTAGGAAATATAACCGGGTGGGTCTGGTATGGCTGCTGATTTTCATCCCTTGTGTATACAGGTATGTTACGCATACGTGAGTTTTTTTTTTCGCGCCTTCGAATACTTGGGCGACCCTGACGCATTTTCTTCACTTCCGCGATGCAGAGATTGGAGGTGGATTTTCTGGTGTGTTCCACTTGTTTTCCCTCCAAACTCATCCTCTGATGCGCTCTAAAAAAAGGCTCTTGACGATTTTCTCGGGCGTTTGCTTCGTGGTCATCGTACGTCAATTTTCAGCCCCAACTCCAAAATCTGCATAGTTGGCCATACCGTGACATTGAGACTAATTTTCCCTTTCTTGATCCTAGTTGTTGCTGATACCGGAGACTTACCTACCCTATCTCCTTTACTGCGAGGCCAAACGCCTTCGCAAAGAGACCGGAGATGATCGCTGGCATGCAGCCCTCGAGCAGGTGAGTAGTCCCTGTGGCTGGCTAGCCAACCCCGGTCTACTTCTTCGAGAATACAGAGTCTATGGCGATGCGATCAGACAAAGTGCGAGCTCTGATACATCCTTATATTTCACAGTCAGACGAAAAGGTGATGGACATTTTACGCCGCACAATCTTCAAGCCTTTCATCATGATCATCGAAGAGCCGATGTTGTTGTTTCTGTCACTTTACAGTGAGCCCATGAGAAACATCTATTTCTGAGTCTCGCTGAGTGTTTTTCGACTGCAGTGTCTCTGAGTCAGGCGAACGTCTTCCATTCCGCTGTGACAGCAGGCTAAGGTTTCTGCTCACAGTCTACGGCATTATCTATCTGTGTTTCGAGGCCATTCCAATCAGTACGTCCTCCGGACAAACTGCTACCGTCTGGAGTCATTCTCATGACTTGCCTCCAGTCTTTGTAGGCCAACATGGCCTCAACTCGGGTGAGGGAGGCATGGTGTTCCTCGCAATGGCAGTGAGTTTTTTTTGTGATAGATTCTCCTCGCTCAAAGAACTAGGTCACACGTTGAAATTTTTTGATCTGATAGGTCGGATCGTTGATTGGCGTGTTTTTCTACATCTTCTAGTGAGCTACTTTCCCTTCGTTTGACTGTGCAGCTACTAATCACACTACCGAAAGTTACAACAAACGGTAGGTTTTTACCCTACCCACTTTTTGGAAGCAAATACTGAAGCTTCAGTACTTAGCTATGTCCGGATGCACAAAGAGCTCGCACCAGCGCCCGTTCCACCTGAGAAACGTCTCGAGTCAATGTTATTTGCGGCCCCAGCTTTCGCTGTGGCCCTATTCTGGCTGGGATGGACTAGTAAGTTCTGCTTCTTTTGGAAACTCATGTTCCGTCTAACCGCCTCGCTATACAGGCTACCCTTCTATTTCGATCGCCTCGCCAATCCTTGCCGTTTGCTTGATCGGTTTCACCACCCTCTCAATCTTCCTCGGCTGCCTAACTTACATCGTGGATTGCTATCTATGGAATGCGGCGAGTGGGCTCGCCATCAACACGGTGATGCGAAGCGGCTTCGGTGCGTTTTTCTCCAGGCAGAATAGCCCAGAGGAACAAACATATGTAGAATGCCCCCTGACATCTTGCTTCACGCAGGTGCTGGATTTCCTCTATTCGCAAACCAGGTGAGCCGCGGCAGATCTCCAGTATATAGACTCGGCTGATAAACTTTCTTCTCTAGAGTAAGCGGTGGTAGACCTTCGACACAAGACACTTACGTGACTGACTTGCCTCTTGGATTACCAGTGTACGCCAAACTCTCGACGCCCGGGGCAACTTCGTTACTCGCAGGTCTTGCGGTGCTCTTCATTCCGGGTCCATTCCTGTGAGTTCTGTGCGCCTTGCGGCTACAATCTGGGTACTGAATCTCCATCAAAGTCTGATGAAGTATGGAAAGAGAATTCGAGGAATGAGTAAGAATGCTGTCGTTAGGCACAACGAGTGAACGCCTTCCAACGGCGGCGTCGACGGGATGAGTTGTTACACGAGATTCGTAGGAAATACACTCCCTTGATCGAACAGATTCATCAGACATATCCAGCATCTCGGAGGATCACGGTGGCGCAGTAATTGAGGAATCTGCCGTGAAGTGATCACTGATCGCAGAGGTGGTGTGGCTTAGGTGACTACGCCGCCTCAACTCCAACATAACCGTAAGGTTGACCGTGCCTTCTCTCGCCACTGCAACCGCACGCAAGCCCTCATTCATGCTTTACCTCGAAATTCTGAATCTCGCGAACTCCTTCGTCAGCTCGTCTCTGGGCCGCCCGTTATTCACCTGACCCGCCAGACCAGAGGAACGTTGTCGGCCGTACGAAGCATTACGGACGCAGAAGTACACACGCAGGAGGCATTGATGGTTGGGAAGGAGGTTACAGCCTGAGAGTCATGATCTACTCCTCGGAGTCAACGGCCGCGGTTTGGAGACCCTGCGAGGTACTAGTCAGTAAGGGGCCATTTTTCCGAAGGGTTTCGGGAATGAACAAACCTTGAAGCCCCCAGCCTTGACCGGGACGAAGGAAGCGTAGGTGTAAAGCTTCTCATCGGCCTTGGCGTCCTCGTCGTCGTTCCTTCGGCCTGTAGGGGGCATAGAACGAACGGTCAGCACCGAGCCCACAAAGACATTCAAAGATAGCCCCCTTCAATCCAGTTCCATCTTTCGACGCCCAGCAGCATAGTTAACTCACGCTGCAGTCTGACGCGGATACGGTGGGGGACGTTCTTGATTCCCTTGTCCCAGATGGCGGCGTTGAGGCCGGCATCGAGGAGAACCTTCTTGGTTCCCATGGCCTTCTGGGCGAAGGCCTTGACAGCCTTGACGGCAACAGGGGCACGCTGAAGTTCAAAAGAGAGATCCAAGTCAATATTTCACCCTGATGTTGAACGATATTGAGTCATGTAGACGTACGTGCTTGAAGCCGTGGCCGTGAACCTTGGTGTGAAGGTGGATGGTGTACTCCCTGGCGACAACGTCCGAGAGGGCGGAACGTTGCTTGCGCTCAGTGTTGGTGGACTTTCCGCGGGCCATTTTGGGACTGTGGCAGGTGAAGAAGAAGAAAGAGGGAAGAGAAAGTAGACGTTAGCGTGCCGTCTCCCATTCGCGCGCTCGTCGTCGTCGTCTGCTCGTCCAGCCATAGCTCCTCCTCCAACTCGGTCTCCACCACGCCCGACGCATTGCCACCCGTACAAAATTGACAGCAGTTCCCTCCAACATCTTTATCTGCCCACCACGAGCGCGTCCGGCCCACCCCTCGCGTTGCGTGAAAATGCGTCCTTTGGTCGAAATTCGCTTTCGAGCGTTGAGCGAGGTCGGCACGGAGAGCGAGATGTCGAAACGGGGAAAGGATGGGATTTTCGGAGTACTGGGAGTGACGGCTTTACTGTGTGAGCAGACAGATGGCTTTTACTTACGTGGTGGGATGTGGAGGGGGAGGAGCACGAACGAACTGGAGAAGGCAGCGCGGCCGTCTGCCCTTTTCTTTCTAGCCCCTTTCCAACTCGTCGCCTTCTTTTCGAGGAATTGTATCGGAAACAATTAAATTCGTTCAGCACACCGCCCTGGCAGCCATTGTCGCGCCGACCGTTCGCCACCCGCTGCACACCACCACTAAAGGTCCATCCCAGCCATGGAGGGCTACGATCGAGCTAGCTCGACCACTTCGTTCGCCGAGGACGGGCACAGGGACGAGTCGCAGCCACCAACCTACATGCAACGAGCAGTCAAGTCGCTGCCCTCAAAGTCATTCGCCGATATTAACCAGGACAACGACTCGAACGATGGTAACACCTCAGAAGTTGAAGGCGACGAGGATGATGAGGAAGATGACGACGACGAGGAAGAGGAAGAGGTGAGCTCTCGCGTCTGGCGCCAGACTCCGAGTCGAGGGTCGCAACTGACATCTGTGACTTGCGCACCAACAGGATGAAGACAGCAGTAGACCTAAGAAGCGAAAGGTGCGTAGTTGGCTCTGTCGCGCTCCCAACGGAGCGTCCCACACCTGTGACTTCGGAAACTAACCTGCGCGTCCAAACTACAGCGGAGAAAGAAGAACAAGGGAAATCACTTCCTCGATATCGAAGCAGTGGATGACGACGACGAGGAAGAGGATGAGGAAGCTGAAGACGGCTTCGTGGCTAACGGTACGGAGCTTCCCATGCTTAATCTGCGCGACCCGCTCCCCACCTGACCTTTTCGACCCGATTACCATATCCGAATATCGCAGACGACTTTATTGTCAACAAGCCTGATCGTCGTGATGCCGACAAGGACTTGGCTTTCGATGATGTCGACTACGGAGATGAGGTTGATGGCGATGCCTCGCACCGACAACTCGATCAGCGACGTCTCGCGGCAAAGGACCGGGAGGCGGAAGAGCTCGCCGAGACTTTGCGCAAGCGGTACCACAAGAATCGTTATGATGCGGATGCGATGGAAGATTGGGCGCCGAAGGCTCTCCTTATGCCCGGAGTCAACGACCCGAGTATTTGGGGTATCAAGTGCAAGGTGAGTCCACCCTGCCTTGCAGCGTGAATCATTGGCATGTGTCCCAGCGTAGCTGAAGATTGACTGAAACACGTAGATTGGCCGCGAACGCGACCTCGTCCTTTCCCTCTCCCGAAAAGCAGCCGCCCTCGCCGCCTCCGACACTGCCCCACCTCTTCGCATCATTTCCGCCTTCCACCGAGACTCCATCAAGGGTTACATCTACATTGAAGCTCGCTCCGAGGACCATGTCCGTACCGCCGTCAATGGCCTCATTGGTATCTACTCGCACACGCCGGGCGGTGTCTTCTTGGTCGACATCGAGGAGATGCCGGATCTCCTCAAGACGAAGCAGAAAAAGGTTGAAATAAACCCTGGAGGATGGGTTCGTATCAAGCGTGGAAAGTACGCCGGTGACCTCGCACAGATCATCGATACTTCCGAGAATGGAGAGGACGTTGCGCTCAAGTTCATTCCTCGTATCGACCTCACACCCAAGGACGAAGGCGTCATCACCGGCTCGGACGGCAAGAAGCGTAAAAAGGGTCAAGCGACTCCGCTCGCTTTCCGTCCCCCTCAACGTTTCTTCAACCCGGAAGAGATCGGCAAAATTTACGGCAAGAAGGAAGTAACGAAGCGACCGGGAAGCATCCTCGTCTTCCGAAACGATACCTACAAGGACGGATACTGCGAGAAAGATATCAAACTTTCTGGACTTTCGCTTGAGGACGTCAAGCCTACTATCGATGAGCTTACCCGATTCCTTGGAGACGGCAAGGAGGGAGAAGGAGGAGGGCCGGCGGGACTCGACCTTTCAACTATCGCTGCCGCCGCTCGAAAATCCGCGAAGAGTACTCTTCAGCCGGGAGATCACGTCGAGGTGTATGAGGGAGATCAAAAGGGTATCTATGGAACAGTAGAGCGACTTACGAACGAGCTTGTAATCCTCAAGCCTCACGCCGACCTCGAGCTCGAGGGAACCGAGGTGGAGGTGCAAACGAGGAGTGTTCGAAAGAGGTTTAGACCGGGAGATCATGTCAAGGTCATGACGGGATCGAACGCGGATGAGACGGGATTGGTCGTCAACGTCAAGGACGACGTCGTTTCGTTCCTCAGTGACTTGAGCCAGCAGGAGGTCACCGTCTTCTCGAGAGATGTGCGAGAGGCGGCTGAGGTAGGGAGTGGAGTGAACATCATCGGACAGTACGAGTTGCATGACCTCGTACAACTGGAGTAAGTCTTACTGTTTATTTCGAATCTTCGGGCGGTTCGCTGACAGCAGGTCCCTTTCGTAGTACGCAAACCACTGGAGTCATCTTCAAGATAGAGCGCGACATGTTCCGTATCATCGATCAAACTGGAGCAGTCCGTATGCTCAAGCCGAGTCAAATCGGTATCAAGGCCAACTCGCGAGATACGGTTGCGACGGACCAGGACGGCTACGACATCAAGGCCGGCGACGAGATGAAGGAAGGCGGAGGAAACGTGCGTACTACTTTCATTCTGAATGGGGTGATTGGCTTTGGCTGACTATCAAGCGGCATCAGAACATGCGTGAAGGCCGCAAGGGTCGAATCTTGCACGTTTACCGCTCAATCTTCGCCTTCCTGTACAACCGCGACCTCGCCGAGAACGGCGGAGTCTTCGTCACCTACGCCCGATCTCTGACCTCGACCGCTCCCAAGGGAGCTGCTGCTCGACCAGAGTCCCACCGCATAAACCCTGAACTGCTAGGCAGGGCTCCCCTTCCACAACAACCAGCTGCGGGCGCGAGTATGCGACGAGACGGCAGAATTCATCGCAAGGTCTCGGTGACCAAGGGTGCCTACAAAGGTTACGCTGGTGTCATCAAGGACGTTACAGGAGGGATGGCTCGCGTGGAGCTGCATACCAACAGCAAAGTCATCACCATCAGTGTCGAGAGTCTGAAAGAGCAAAAGTAAGTTCGTTCCGCTCGCGCCTCAATTATCTTCCTAACCTCTTCTGCCATACAGACCCGACGGTACCCTCATTCCACTTCTCGAACGACCAGGTGGTGGTCCAGGCTACGGAGGTCGGTCAGGAGGTAGCGGCGCTTCGTCTGTCGGAGGCTTCTCGAGCGGAACGAACGGTGCTTCGCTTGGCAGTGGCTCGTCGAGCCGTACCCCATTCCCAAGCTATGGTGGGCGAACACCGGCTCCAGGTTGGTCCGGTGGTCGCACCCCAGCGCCGATGTATGACGGAGGGAGGACCCCAGCCCCGGGAGCTTCGGGCTCGGGTGCGTGGGACGCTTCAGGGAGGACACCAATGGTTCAGAGTGGTGGTTCCGGTAAGTTTATCCTCGCATCAAAAGCATCAAGATGCCTGGTCGCTGACACGAGGTATATTACTAGGCGCATGGAACGCCGGATCTCGCACGCCTGCTGTCCACGCTGGCGGAGCTGATGCTTGGAATGCGTCGGCTCGCACTCCTCACCACCCAGGAGGTGCTTCATCAGATGCATGGAATGCTGCAGCGAGAACTCCTCACCACCCCGGCTCCTACAACGACGGAGGTCGCACCCCTAATCCTCTTGCTGGAGGTCGCACGCCCGCTTACGGTGGGCGAAGTACATACGCCGCGCCAACTCCCGCCCCGCACGAGGCTCCGACACCGGCAGCAAGCAATTGGGACAACGATTGGGGAGGAGCGCCAACTCCTGCCGCCACTGCGCCCACTCCGGGGCCCTCTGTGAGCGATCTTGCTCCATGATCTGTATTTTCTTTTCTAACCAGCGCTTTACTTCCTTTCACGACAGCGTTCCTATCCTCAAACACCTGCTGTCGCCCCGACTCCTGGAGCCCCAACGCCGGGTGCTTACCCTTCTGCCCCGACTCCGGGCTACTTCGCCGCGCCAACTCCAGGCGCGCCAACGCCTGGCGGGTACGGGTCGGCACCCACCCCTGCTGGTATCACTCCCGGCTACTATTCCGCGCCAACTCCGGGCATGACGCCGCATGGCGGATACGGTGGAAATGTTCCCGCTCGACGAGCTGCGACGGACCCTTCAGACTGGACGATGCCGCACCTTCGTGTTTCGTTCTCGAAGCCTTTTGGGAGCGCTGCGGTACACGAAACTGGTGATTTCTCTTTCTCTTTTGTGTATGAGATCAATCAATTGATCGTGCCTGGTAATCTCAGGTCTCATTATCATCAGCGACAAGGGCGTTTCGACAGTCGTGCTCGATGCCTCACGCGAACAGGTTATTGGAGTTCCAGCCTCAGTTATGGCGCCAATCAAGCCTTCCAAGGCCGGAGAGTCTGTCCTGGGTAAGCTTTAGTTCAGTTTTCTTTCGCTGGCTTGGATGCTGACGGTTGTAATCTCACAGCCACCGGCGGCGAGCACAGAGGAAACACATTCGTCACTGTGTCCCGAGACGGTACAGATTGGATGCTTTCGGGATCTGGGGGAGGACATGTTGTTCTGGCTGACAGCGAAATCGGCTTAAAGGCTTGATGACATGTTGACTATGAAATCTGATTCTTTTCGGTCGTCAACTTCGACGTGGCTCATCACATACGGTAACGCAGGAGACATCTTCGAGTTGGAAATTGCTGGACCGGAAGCCAAGAAGAATCATCAGCAACTTCAAGCGAGGTCGTTCACGCGAACCTTCAGCAACACGCGTGCGCGCTGCGACGTCACGCACTCGTGATTTCTTTCAGCCTTGTTTTTCTCCCTGCTTTGAGAAGTCTTAGCTTTTTCTCTTGCAGGACGATGTTTAGCTCGCCAGTACCTACTGTAGCCCATCGCGTGAAGGGGTTTAGCACGGACCCACTCTGCCCGATGCTCCATTGCTCCCTGTCTCCCACCGATCTCTCCTTTCCGAATTGCGCCAGCGACTGCTACATTCTGCGCAGGCCCCCTTTCTTTGAGGTCGCTCCTGCAGACTGACTTTTACGATGGGGATCACTCTGAATGATATCATCAGATAGTGCGTTGCTCCCTCTGGCTCAGGATACTCTGCAGCCCGACTCTTGTTTACGACCCGTCGTTCAGTGCGAAGAAGGCCTTCAAATTCTGGAAAAAGTATCAGGTGCGCTGAATCACTGCTGTGGAACTTTATGGCTTGCTTACTCACTGTAGCGACCGTCTCGCAGACTGAACATCCTCAGGGAGGTCAACAATCGGGCGGGCAACAACAGAGCGGCGGTCAATCCCAGGGCCAGTCGCCGTACCCACGTCCTCAGCAGCAACAGCAGGGTGCTTGGAACAATAATCAATCTCCATACCCCCAGCAAGGAAGTCAGCAGCATCCCCAACAGCAGCAGCCGCACCAGCAGCCGACTTCTGGAGGATACGGGTCTCACGATGGGCCAGCGACCGTGAGGACGTCTCTTCCATCCCTCCCCACCGAATTGCTCCACCTTCTCTCCCATCCTCCCATCCCCTCCCTTTCCTCGACTCAAAACCTTGTTTTCCGAACGCGGCTCACATTCTCCACCCGCATCTCCCATCCGCATACCTCTTTTCTCGCGCCTCGACAAATCAATCGCATCTCAAACTATCGCCAATCACTGCACCTGGCCTCTCTCTTCCACTCTTCATCTCGCCTACCCGCCTCACGCCTGCCGGATATTTACCTCCTCCTTCCCCGATTTCTACGACCCGAAAATGTCGCGACTCCTCGACAATACTTGAACGATGCTGGATGGTTTTCGTTCCCAACTCAGAACCAAGACATGGCGAACGCTCAAAATTCAGAATACGTCAATTTGAGAAACTCCGCCATTCGAGAGGGAGACCTGATGGTGCATCTAGATACCGATTTCCGTGGAAGTGTCACGTAAGCTATGAAGCTAATGCGGAGCTTACGCTACTAGGGCAAGGCTTTCTCTGACAGCAAGGCTGCGTACAACTCTGGAGATGGTTCGCGAGCGAAGGACCTGAGTAATGCCGGTCACGAACATCAGAGGCTCAAGGATCAATATAATCATCAGGCTGCATCTTGGATATTTAACGGTGAGTCAGATTCTATTGAGTCTAATTTCTTTCTCGCTGATATGTGGTCCTGAAGAGAACAACAAGCGTCAGCCGGCGGGAACGATTGATCTGCATGGACTTTACGTGCAAGAATCGGTTCAGTTCACGGAAACAGCGATAAACGTGAGCTCATAGCTCAGTATTGGCTCGCTTGTGTACTTCCATCATTGACTATTCGACCTAAAAGGATGCCCGCCAGCACGGTATGTCGGAGCTGAGAGTCATCGTCGGTAAAGGTAGGCAACATTTCTTCTCAGCACACGTTTATCCGTGTGCTGACTTGCACTCTTTCATGCAGGAAACCACTCGCAATCGCATGTTGCCAAAATCAAGCCGGCTATCGAGGAGTTGATGATGAAGCAGAACATCACGGCATCACTCGACCCTCAGAACTCTGGCGTACTCGTCATTCAGCTGTCTGGACAAGGCGGTAGGGGAAGTCGCGAAGTTATTGGCGATTTGGAGAACAATCCCAACTGCATCATCATGTAACGTTGGACATTCGTCAATATAACCCTAGACACTACTCTCGCCACCGTTCTCGACTTTTCGCGACGCCGTCGTTTACAAAAGTCTTTCCTGCTCCAGCACAGTGCTCAAATATCAAAGCTTGACACCTCCGATTACTTGACGCTCATCTCTGCAAGCACATCCACCACATTTACAGGTTCCTTTTGGACAGCTGCACGATGAAGTTGACCTGCCAATATCAACAAGCGAGTCAGTCTTAAGCCCCTTTCATCCTCGGTGACTTAGAACATACGTTGTGCAAGAGCATACTGGGGAAGAGGATGTTTCTTTGGCAGCCGAGGAGGTGGTCCTCTCTGATGAGGAGCCGCTTCTCTGGGCGGATGAGACGGGCTCGGCGGAGCGTGAGCAGCACTGAACACGCAGAGTCTAGGTCTTGAATGCCACGGATAAGGTAATGAAGGAGTTGAGAGACACTAACGGTCATTTTCAAGAGCTGAATGAGTTGTATTATTATTGGGGAGAGAGTGCATGTTGCTGTAGCTCGGCCGACTGCGCGGACTCAGGTTCCCGCGCGATTCCGCATGAGGCTATCGCGCTTGATCGCGCCTCCTGCTCTACACCAAACCCCGCGCACCTAGATACAAAAAAATGCCGCCCGAGTCCGTTCGCTCCCGGAGCGGTTGCGGTATGTGTTCCCGCTAAGATGAGCTGGGCGCGCGAGGTAGCGGGTGAGCTGATACTCCTCACGCACAACTACAGTCACCTGCCGCAAGCGACGCAAGAAGTGCGACGAGAACTTTGCGGATCCGAATCACGTGGGCATCTGTAACCGCTGCTATGGCGGATCTTTCCCCTGCGAAAGAAGCGAGCATCCTCCTCGACGCCGCACGAAGCCAAAAATACAAGCCGAGGGACAGGCCGCTGCCTCACCCCAGGTCGACCTCAACGCTCAGCTTTCCGTCTCCCCTTCAGCGACTCCCCCCTTACCTCTGAGCCATGAGCCTTACTCACCCCTCGCGTCCACTTCAACTCTTCCTGCGGTCCACTATCACCCACTTCCACAACAACATCCGCTTGCCCTCGCGCATGGGCCGACTTCTTTCCCCGAAATCGATTCAGAAGGCTTGACAAGCTTCTTCGAGTCGCTGGATGACATGCCATCTTTCGTTGGCGAGGATCTGTACGGGAATGGAACGAATGTTGGGCTCGCGAGTAGCACAAGCTTGAGTCCGCGAACGCCGCATGTCGAGGGTGCCGGTTGCAATGGCTCCGAAGAGGGACCTTCTCTGCGGGCCGAAGATGAGGGAGGAGAGAGAGTCAGTCCTCTCTACGGCAAATTCAACAATGACTATTTGTGCTCGGTGCCAAAGCCTATCCGCGATTTAATGACAGCGAGACTTTCGAATGTTGCATCCTCCCATGAGCTTACTAGGGCGGCGTCACTGGTGCGTCAAAATAGGCAGACGCGTTTTCGACGTCCTGTAGACATCTAAAGCTCTCCATATTCTTTTAGGCACTGGTGCTACTTTACAGAGTTCGCTCACAAGAGGGAGGCCCGGAGAAACAAGAAGAGCTTATCAAGCAAGTGCGTACCATATTCGAATCACGCTTCTCCTTCCTGGCTGAAGTAAACTTTCTCAGTCAAACTCTTACTTCTCTGAAGCATTGCTCAGGCTTCAGAGCGACATACCGCTGGAAGCTCAATTGGTCGCTGTCCTTGACCTTCAGGTGCTTTGCCAACCTAAGTATGACGAGCGTATCCTTGATTAATCACATTCCTATCCTTTCCTTGCAGTTTCACCAACATGATCAGTCTGGAGCAGCGGCTGTTCGTGCACTTTTGCTTCCGCACTGTTTAGGCTCCTGTGCTAATGTTTTTGTCTTCACTTCCAAACTAAAGGCGTACGCGATTCTCTTGATTGGAGAGTTTTTCATCAAGGAGGCGCGAGGGCCCAACCCTCCCCTGGACTTGTCGTCGCTGTCGGGTGTATCGAACGTTGCGCTGGGTTGTTTCGCCTACACCGATGTTTTAGCTAGCAGTTCGTAGCACCTCAAGCGCATACTCACAAACATCGTGTTAACCAAGTCTTTTGCTCGTCTTAGTGTGTATGAAGCATCGCCGTACGATTTTCAACATCGCTGGTCTGCCTGGAGATGACCTTTCCTCCCCCTCCACTCCGCCACAGCTCGCACAAAGACAAACGGGCGACCTTCGACTTGACTCGCACTTGGGCCTACCCGTTGGACTCCTCCTCTGCCTCGCCGCTATTTCAAATCTTAGTGTCGATATGGCTGGAATGGACGCGGATCTGGTCAGAGCGAAGGCGAATAAAATAGAGGAGGCAATCCGGAATTGGCGATTACCTCCACCTTTGGGAGGTCCACTGGAGACCAGCAATAGTTTGCTGTGGGTAGAAGAAGTGAAAACGTCAGAGATGTGGAGACAGGTGAGTTGATAAACTGTTTTCTCTTCGACTCCCTTCAATGACTCACGTCGTCCGTTGTCTTTTTTGTCAGACGGCGCTCATTCACCTCTTCCAATCTGTCCATAATCTCGGTCCTCTCGCTCCGGTTCTTCGCCACTCGCTCTCGCAAATGCTGGCTTTGGGCCACCGCCCAGGAGCAACAACCGATACGGAGGATTCACTTTGGGCAGGAAGCTTGCGAGCCTGCCCTTGGTTTATGGCTGCTACCATTTCCGTGCTGCCAGACGAGCGGGAAAAGTGCCGTCAAGGACTGCGCCAGTGTGGACCTCAGAAAGGCTACACGGATAATCTGGAAGCTGCAGAGTCGATATGGGGCGCAGTCGATGCTAGTGGGAGCACGGTCCCGTGGAAAGACTGGCTGGAGAAGGAAGGGCTGGTTGTCGCCTTCCTCTGATAAGACGGAAACGAGTACTTTGTTGAGGAAGGGGTTTCCCACTGGAGGCTCGGCGCGTTTTGCTTTTTGGTAGACTTTGTTTAGACGTGTTCTTGTTAACGATTGGCTTAGAAGTGTTGGTATCGGATAATTTTGCATAAACAGCTACCAAACTACAAGTCGACACAAAAAGTGGGTACAACAAGACGACTATTTACTACGTACCACGTACTACTTTCTAAGAATTCCGAGGGGTCTAGCTCCCTTTTTGTTATCTACAACTTGCGATCTCCAGACTTCCTCCAGGTCCCGAAGTGCTTGGTAGCAACTCCACGCCTGTTGTCCTTCGCACTTTGGGCGACCCATTCACCGCTCTTGATGACGTCAAGTTCGTGGAGGAAAGTCGAGAATGCGTCGACAACCGGGACCTTGGTCGCCTTCTCAGCGAGTGAGTCCGTTCGGTTCCAAGCTGCCCATCCACTCCAGAGCGTCTTTGGCGCTGCGACAGGGAAGTAAACGTCCTCGCTGGGAAGACCCCATTGCAAACGCGAGGCGATGGACTTGAGATGACGCTGCATCTTCCTGATTTCGTTCGGCTTGATCTTTTCGAGGCGTTGGATGAGGGAGTCGCCTTCGCCATTGATGATGTCGTTCTCGTCGACGTAGACGGTCCATTGAGTGGCGTCATTGATTTCAGGGAAGGAAGGGAAAAGGCGGCCATAACTCCTGTCGCGGAAGATGACTGGGATACAGCCGAGGAGGGCAGCTTCGTACATGGCTCGGCGAGTGGGCGAATCGCCTGCGGGCATAGGGCAGAAGACGGCGGACTGCATGTGTTCGTGAATCATGGTGAGGTTTTGGGCACCGTCGGTCGGGTTTTTGATGTTGTCGTAAATGATTTGTGTATTTCTCTCGGCAGAGGTCGAGTTCATGAACTCCGTGAGTTGCGTGTGGATGGCGGCACGGAGGGCGAAGCCATTGAAAGGGTCTGACGCTGGGAGTCCCCAAGGGTGCGTTGAGGCGGCGGCATAATGAAGCCTACAAACCAAGATGGATAAATGAGTGGCCCGACAAATATAGGAGAAAGGGCCAACTAACAGGAAAGGGCGATCTTGATCCAAGAAGTAGTCGCCAAGGGCTCCCTTTTCTTTCCTGATTTTGACCGCATCGACGCCGTTCACAGCGGGGTCAGATTTGGCAGTCACGACCTCGTTAAGGTGGAAGGAGGTTGGGTCTGCAGGCAGGAAAGATGATAAGCACCAGAAAACCTCACTTCAAGCTGGAAAGAAACGTACAGGGGACGTCAATGAGGTATTTCAGGCCTTCCTTGTAGCTCTTCGGCGCTGACTCGATAGATACGATCACAACACTGTCCTTGAGCTCCTCCATGAGCTCGGGGGTGAACAGCTCCTTCTCAAGATTGCTCCTGAGTGTTGCGACCGGGATGACAATTCGTGGGTAGTCGGTCGGGCCGACAGACGCCACGATTTGGCGGATGTAACGTGTAGTCTGCTTGATAGCGTCGTGAAGATCCGGGTTTTGGCATCCCCATGGGTTCGTGTAGAGTTGTGAGAGAATGGGGAGGTAAATGAAGTCGGGGGCGGGGCTGCTGAGAAGTGGGACGTTCTGGGCGTAGTCGATGAAACGAGTCGAAAGAATGTCGTCCAACGCGTATTGATTCGTGTTCGTGACATGATAAGGGAAGTCCTGAATGTTTGAGATTCGTTAGCTTCGATGTTGAAAGAGGGGACAAAGGGCCTTACCTTGGCCATTGGGTGCCCAGGTCCGTACGGCGAGAGCAGTCCAGCTCGCTTGGGGTCGACCGACCATCCGCACTTCCTGCCAGCAGCCGCGAGACGTTCGTTGATGCTCCTCATATCAGCAATGGCAACCGTAGGCTGGAATTCGACTGCCGGCGGATCGAGGTGTGACTGAACGAGCTCCCAGGCGGCGGTCGTGACGGAGAATCGTCTCATCGGAAATATGGCGACCGTGAACATCACACCCAGAGTCACAAGGAGACCATAGTGGTATCCTCGGATGAGCGGCTTTGCCTTGCGGCCGTACAACTCTGGAGTGAAGTAGTTGCGGAAAGCAGAGTCGTCCATCTCGAAAAGAAGGGTCGATCCAACGACGGCGAGACCACCGAGGACTGATGGGACCGTAAGCTGGAAGTCGAAAAGGATGACGGAGAGAAGGAAAGTGAAGACGATAGAGATGGACAGGGCGAATCCCTTGGCGACGTTGTCGGCATGCTTGATCGCGACAGCTGCGAAGGAATTGTGTCAGTATAGTAAAATATGGGGGTAAAAAGAAATGGGACAAACCGATGAGAAGTCCTCCGACAGTCTGGAGTAAAATAACGAGCCATGCCATGGGGTGGAAGCCAACGAAGAACCCAACGGCGGTTCGTACGACGGGATCGTACCAGTGCTCGAGTGGGTCGTTCATGTCGAGCGAAAAGCCCATCCCAGTGGCCCAGTGCGCTGGATTGGCCTGAACTAAGACTACGATGATGCCGAAGACGGTGCTGAAAAGGCTGAGCTGAATGTTGCGAATCCAAAGACTTGCTGGTTTTGTCTCGCGAGTGGTCGATGCGCGCCGTCCCGTGATGGCCGTAAGACGAGGGGCGTTGGTGTCGGGTCTTCGCTTAATGACAAGCTCGAAGTAGGTGGCCGCGACTGCACTGCTGACACTCGAGACGAGAATGGCAGTGATTCCGGCGAAGTAATTCTGGGTGCTCGAGTCGACGGAGATGAGAGGCGCGTGGTCGTGGATGTCGGACGCCCTGGCGTGAAGAGCTCCAATCTGCATCGTCGCAACTCCAAGAGCAAGGAAGACGAGAGAGATCCATTGAGCGAGAGCAAGTCGGCGACCAAGCATAACGACAGCCGCAATCGCGGTGATGAGAGTCTGTCGAAGCGAGAGACGTCAGGAAAACTGCAGTCGAAACCCGCTCATCCCGGAAAGTACCTTGAGTTGGAATGTGATCTGAAAGACAGGCACTGAGAGGTTTCGAGCTGCAACGTAGCTTCATAAAGTATACTGTCAGCTTTACCCTCTCTCGGAGACTCTTTGCCCACCACTTACATGAGGTTGTTCTGCAGCGCGAAGAGCACAGCCGGGATTCCCATTTTCCACCAGTCTCCTCCGAAAATGTCCAGCAACAATAACCCAGTCACGGTCTTGTTCCTTCGCTTCCACAGCAAAGTGTCATCGAATTTGACCTCGAGCAACTCCGGTGACGCCTCCTTCTCGGAAAGGATGAGGGTGAGAGACGGGCGAGCCCAAGCGAATGTGGCGAGTTCGGGAAAGCGAACTTTTTCGTCGGAATCGTCTAGGGAGATGTCGAGAGTGGTTGTTGTGGCAGGAATGAAGGAGGAACGACGGCGCAACATGTTGGCGGGATTGTTCGAAAGGGAGAGGGCGCTCTTCGGTTTGTCGTAGGGGTCGTCGCAGTAGAGATCCCGAGCATGAACTTCCTCGGCACCAAGGTACAATTCCGGGGAAGGGAGAGTGTGGACTGGTCGGCGAAGAAGACGTCGTTCTTTGATGGTATCGCGAAGGGCAAGTAGAAAAGAAAGAAGGAGCTTCCCGAGCTCTATGATGATGCAACGTATGTCAGATCCAGATCAAAACAATGTAAACAATCTCAAAGGGCAAACCCACCTGTAATCAGAACGGCACTCGATGCTTTGTACTGGGGTTGACCGGGACGAAGATGTGCCTGCGAAACATGAAGGCTGTGATGGGGAAGGAAAGTGAGCTGGCGTCGCCCATCACACTCTCCCGGAAGTGTACGTACACAATAGCAAGGGCAGTCGACTGGAAGCAAACGGCAGCGAGACTAAGAGCTCTCGGGGAAAACAGCGAGGCGGACTGAGAAGACATGGCGGTTGCGAAGAAAGTAGAGGAGAGCTCGGCCACGTCAAGGAATGGGGGTCCGTAGCCAGCTGTGACAGAAGTTCGTAAGAGGTGGAGGTGACAATGCAAAGGGAGTCGGCGCACAAGCCCATTGTCGTTTAGTCGCGGACGGCTGGTGATTCAAGGCCAGCCTCTGTGCCAGGAAAAGCGTGAAGTGAGACAGGCACAGCGAGTCATAAAGAGCGAATTCGGCAGGATGCCGGAGACAAGCGGTCCGGCAACGCAGACCAAACGTGTGCCAAATCGCCGGATCGGGAAGACAAATCCGATGTCTCGTTTATCGCCTTTAAGGCTGGGATGGCAATTCTTTGTCAGCCGCCAGTTTGCGATCGCGAAAAGAAGAACTGCTACCAGCAAGGCCCCTGGTCTCAGACTGCAGAGGAAGATGGCGGTGAGACAATCCTTTGAGACATCCGTCGCTCGTCTCCCGTAATTATTGTAGCCTAAACATTTCCGAGCCTGCATGAGGTAAGACATAGTACTACAGGCCAGCACCATCACAATTTAAGAGGCGAGGACGAACGTTGCGATTACGAGGGCGCCGTCGCCGGTAAATTGTGCGCTCGACCACGCCTGCCGTCAATGAGCCACCACCGACCGGTCGACCTGAACGCAAGAGTAGTCGAGAGCGCACAGCCCACTCGCTTGGCTTGACGCGAGTTTCCCACCAAGGCGACTTTGCAGAGGCTGCACTGACTCGGAGAAGCGTCACCGACGTTGAGGCTGCCTTGCTATGTCGACTTCGAGCTTGTCGACGTCAACGTTAATTTTGGGTCAAAGTCAAGGTCGACATGGCTGAAGTGTCTTCCGCTTCTTGTTAGTTAGCTCCTTCACTCCATCCTGCGCAACAAACGTTTCACTGACTCTGCACTGTGCTCCTTGAAGGCCTTGAGCCCGACCTCTTTTACCCTACGACGTCCGGCGTCCGACTGAGGCAATCCAGCTCCCTCTCGCTCGCCGCTAGTCCTTGAGTCCAGGCAGACCTTCCTTTGGCGGCCCGGATACATAAATGTCCCTGCTTCACGTCGACCTGGTAACGCCGGCCTCGGACTCGGAGCGAGGGGCAGGAAGTGTATTCATGGGAGACGGGTTGGGGGAGCAGTGACCAAAGTACGGGGCCTGTGAGGAGGCGTAGAGAGTGTCTCTTCCGTCATCTATGTAGTGGTTCTACAGCTGAGCATGTTTGACCTGTTCAGCTGCAGCTCCAGCGAGTTGAGCGCAGCGGACACGAACGGTGGGCGACGTCGGTTGTGGTACCGAAGTCGGTTCAATCAGACCTTCGTCAGGAAATATATGGAAGTGAGGCTGACATTGAGCTGAAAGTCGATCTGAGAAAGTGTCGGAGCGGTATAGGGTAGGAGAGGGTGAAGCAAGAGAAGTCGCCAATAGTGATCGTGTAGATAGGGGTGACCGCTCCAGATTTCGAGCTGGTTCCAAGTTCGTTTCCCGGAACAAATCATCAAAGCCAACCATCTTGAGCGATGTGTTAAAGGGAAAATGGGGCCGAAGGCAAGATCCTCTAGCTTTCTCAGTACGCAAATCACGTGCGAAACTCGCCCCGCCGCCCCTGCTTCTGCGCCTCTAAATCTTGTCTAACTTTCCAGCTTGTCCAATTCGTACCAAATGTTTCCGACTGGCTCCCAAATTGAGTCTGCCGTGAGATTATATTGTCGACACAATTTAGCCTTGCCGCGATGAAGTCGAAATCAAGAGTCAATCCCTCAGACAATGCCGCCGTTTCGATTTCCAAAAAATAATATCTTTCTCTTCCTACTCGGGCCCTCCTACAGTTTTTTTCCCGTATTTTCCAAATCCCGGGTCTTTCTTCGGACTCGCTTTTTCTAACCTTTTGGCCTCCTTCGTCTCCGCCGCGTCCTCCCCATCCGCTCTCACATGGCACTCGACCATGAAAGTTGCCCACTTCTTGGCACTGCCTTCGTCTCCCCACAGGACGGCCGTCTGATACGCATCAAACGCAAACGCCGCCATTCCGACGACCAGTCGCTCCTTGTCCAAATCCTTAATCGCCTGCCTCACTTTCAATATGATCCGTAAAGGAGATGCGATGAGCGTGGGAATGGCCTCCAGTGTCGCCTTTATCGCCCCTCGCCGTTTGTCGCTCGCCGAAATTGTCGCCTCGTCCGAAGAGCACACTTCGCATGCGCAAGTGAACTTGAACCGTTCCTCGAGTTCTTGCTTGCGTTGCTTACTTGGAGCAAGGAGGAAAGTATAGTAGCTGCAGAGCTCTTCGTCGGCTTCGACGTCTCTTGTGGCCATGTAAACGAGCACTTTCCGCTCCCGGTCAAAATGGTGGTTGACGTTCGGGACGCAGGAGTGGTTGAATCGCGATGCAACGCCATATAGTCCACCCTCGTAAGCTTGACCTCCTTCATGAGGAAGAGCATTGGACTTGACGATGCCGGTGTAGACTCCGTCGATAGGGTGTACGTTGCAGAGATCGGTGATGGTAGTCCGCGAAGCTTCCGGGAGGGCGTCGATTAAGTTCGTCAGGTCGCCTTCCGACATATCACCGACGACATAGAGTAATGGCGCTTCCGTGTGGATCAACTGTCCACGGGTGATGCGTCGGTTTGCCAGGACTCCTTGCCCTTTTCCTGGGAGCGAGACGACGCGGAAGAGAGACGTAGTGGTGGAGGCGACTGCGGAGTAATTGCAAAATCAGTACGGAAGGCGAGTCGGTAGATGGAACGTCGAACGATCTGACCCATTGGGTGTAAGTTTAAAGTGAGGGTACGCTGTGGAGAAGGTGTCTGAGCGCGTAGGAGGCAAGCTAGGTTTTTTTTTTCGGTGCGTCTTCCGCGCCAGTCGAGGTCGAGCCTGTTCCGAGTGTTGCCGAGAGGAGCTGTCGTATGATGACGGCATTAGATTGCAACAATTAAGTTCGCTTTCTTCTGTAATGCGGGTAGAGAAGCAATGGAGGTGTGCTGGCGTTAGTGGTACTGAAGTTGGTAGACGCCTTGGGCCCGGGGTGGTGCAGCGAAGTCGTCCTACAAGATAACCTCTGCACAGACACTTCCCGTATCGAGCTGAGCTAGAGCGCCAGCAAGGTATTTATGTTATCTCTCCTCCATTCTGAGTGTCAGAATGATCAGTACGAGTCCTGCTTGAGATGCTGAAGTCTCAAGCCGAGACAAACCGTCGAGCGCAATAAGAGTGCCAATAAAAAGCTCGCTTTCTTCCACGCAAAGCTGATCAGCAAGATGGTTTAGCTTAGATCCTTCATCGAGCGGGAAAATTCTACCCACTCTGCTGATCAGGAATTGACCTCGCTTCGTTCGGCCGTAAAGACTTCTTCTCCAAGTGGCCAAAATGGAGCCTGTGTCCTCGTCACTGCACTAGTCAACTTTTATTCAATGATGAGACTAAGGTTACTTTGTTGAAAGATAACTTACCGTCCAACAGGTGTCGTCTCCCCACCCTCCATCTGAGCTCCAAACCCGCTTCGCACCACCGACGCCTCCGAACCTATGAGCCGTGTTGAACATTTTGATTGGTCCCACCAGTTCGGTAGACCACCCAGATGTATGACTCTTCACCTCAAACTTTGATCGTCCACCAAGTTTGCAGGCCAGAGTCAATACTTTGTCTCCCGAAGATGAACCGCCGCGGTGAAGTGAGAAAAGCCAATTAGAGGCTGATTTCGTGATTTTGAAGTAATAACTAGTAACCCCGAGGTAAGTCTAGTGTCGTATATCTTGAGAGTTTAGGCTTGCCAGATAGGTTTCTTCTTCGGACCGGTAATGAGGAGATCATCTGATCGCGACCACCAAACGGTGGTCGCGTGAACGTCGAATACGAACGGTACACCATTCTTGAGCAACTCTGCAGTGCGGAAAAGGGTCAGTATGCGTCATACCTTGATTCTTTTTTTGCACTCACCAGGTGGAACCTCGTACTTAGATGGGTCGCTTAGCTGAGGCAAAATGCTGCCGCCGCACAGCAGCACAGACGACTGGTCGTCCCCCGAAGGCTTCGCTTTTTTGTTTGACATGGATCCCGACAGCTTCAATGGAAGAATATCAAGTATCGTCCCAGAAATAAGAGTGACATACCAGAATGACGAAAGAGAGTGCTCACATCCCTTACGCCCGCGCTCTTGGCAACGCGTAAATCTCAAACTTCAGATCTCCACCTCGCGAACCATGACGCACCTCGTCTAGCTAACTTTGATGTCCTTTGCTTGCACCTCTGCATGTGCCTTCTTTCAACTTCCTTCCTCTCAGGATAACGCGGCCAGACGCCAACCTGCAAAAAGACCTTGCGATGGTTTTCAGCTCAGTACAACACACCACCCACGCTTCCAAATGACCCGACATCATCTATATTTACTCCCCCACTACGGCCGGCGGTATCTCCTCGACAGACAATAAGTGTAGTAGGAATGTTTTTCGTCGCCGTGGGATGGACGCAGGTGCGAGACTGTCTGGGGTGGCGTATGGATCGCTTCGCATCAGGACTGAACTGAAAACGACGGCTGTGGAGTAAAGAGATCAGAGTACTCCTAAACGATTAATGAGGCGAAACCTGCATACCAAGCCTATCTATTCGAGCTGCTCGCGCGACCGGATCGACGGTGTGGGAGACCAGCACTCGAAGGAAGGAAACGATGTATAGCAGGACGTCCGCGTTCTAAAGCCAGGATATCATCAGCATAATACCCTCAAGCGAGAAGAACGAAAAAGGCTGAAAAAAAAAAAGACTAACCAGCTTCGGTAAAGAATCGACAACTCTATACGCATCCTCAGTCCTCTCGACTCTCAACGCCCTCGGATACGCCTTAAAAGTAATCACCGGTTCCGGAAGTGACTCCAAAAAAAGAATAAAGCAATCCGCCATTGAGTGGATGCCAAAGTTGTCCGACGCGTCGATATTTACGAGACTGTGAGGACGAGGTCGGATTCGAGAGAAGGGGTATGATGGTGGAGTACGAAGTTTGGGAGGGGAGAGAGAAATGACTCCGATGTCGGAATCGGGAGGTGTTGATATGAATTTGGCTGCTATGTGGGCGTCTTCGAGGATCGCTTCTAACGAGTTTGTCTGCGAATGCGACGTTTCTCGGTGCAGCAGACGATCTTTCGGAAACTCGTCTCCCTGCGTTCGTCCGAAATCATCAACACACAGAAAGTACAAATAAGACCTGAAAAAACGTACCGAATCCAAACACTCCCTCACGACTTCCACCAACTCCTTCTGACCCGACACCAAAAACAGATCCTCACACTCTGCTCCAAACTCTCCCAAAAACCCAACCATCCTCAACACCACCTCCGGAATACTATACATCATCCCAACATCTTCCCCACTCTCTCTCACTTCATCCAGTTCCTCTTTCGTCGCCTTCCTAATCGGTCCTTTCAAACGACTCAATCTAAAAAGACCATTCGCAAAGCAAGTCGGAGCGTATTCTCTGGCTGCTATTGATAGAAAAAGATCTTTCTTTTCGATGGAAAGGACGAGGAGGTCTGAGAGGGCGTCTGGGTCGGTGGAAAAATTGAGTGAGGGGGCAGTTTCATTATCGACGTGGATTGTTAGGTGGACTAGAGATCTCTCGCCGGGGAGGATTAGGCCGCTGGTGGGTGTTATGTGGAGCCAGGGTTCGGAGAGATTGGTGGCCTCTGGTTTTAGGACAAAGCTCCATTGGGCGATGACCTGGACAACGACGATGTCGTCAGCAACAGTTATTTGGCAAAGAAACGTGGACATGTCTTTACCCGCCCGACGTTTTTCACTTCGATTGTTTGCTCTTGGGGTTTGTAACACTCGATGCGATCGAACTGAACCGCTGGGCCTGGAAGAATCTTGACGTCTGGCAAGTGGTCGTTTGCGAAGCGGTCCACTGTTTTCGCCGCACCGTCAATTGGAAGCACGAAATTTCAGAGGACTTCAAAAAACTCACATTCCGACATAACCTCATGTTGTACTTTGATCCTCTCCTCCGGGTCCATCGTCAAAATCTACTCACAAGGCTTCAGTACTAACTCTCAACCTCGAACCCTGAGGGCGAAGTTACTCACTTGTAGTTTGAAAACCGCCGAAACAGGTTTATGATCCGAAATCAAGATCTCCGGATGTGAGTTATAGCTAACAGGAGTGACGGCGCCCTCATTCACTGCGAGCCAGAGCACACGATCTGTCCAAGATGGGGTGCGTTGCTTCTCGCTTTTTTTGTAAAGCGTGAGTTACAGACTTCCTAGTATCTTGAGTCGGACGCACCTCGTATCATAAGTTTCAGTGCCCGGATCGAATTTAAAAGTCGGAGGAAAAGTGATGGGAGCTTCTTCAAAATCTGTCCAAGCGAGTGCGTGCTGTTGCGAGATTTTGAGCTGTAGGAAGATTGCATCAGATGAGTAACTAAACTTGCCGCCAGAAAAAGAAAAGGTACACTCACCTGATCGAAACGTAAAAGCAGGTCCCATTCGGCCGTCTCTATCATCCTCAAAACGTCCGTCCTCGGCAGCTCTAGTCGATACTACAAATCCACCCCGCCCCAGATATT
>JASZXU010000045.1:0-49483 GCA_035521515.1 Phenoliferia sp. Uapishka_3
CGCGAGGTTAGCTTTTAGTAGCGCAGCTGGGAATGAACCGAACTTGAACTTGAACTTGAACCTACGTCGAACCGAGCGGGGCCGTCAACTCAAACCTCTCATCGCCGCGGTCGACCCTTCCTGTCGGAAGCACTCAAAGCAACACACGGGCTTGAGCGCACTCTGTATCAGACGCGTAAAACCTCTTCCACCTTCAAGCAGAGATCACGATTTAGCGAGAGTACGCTGCCGTAGACGAGATGACCACCCACGTTGTGTCAACGTCCGGCGCGCAGGCCAACAACTCGAACAATGTCGTTGGAGTCCACTACCGGGTTGGAAAGAAAGTCGGAGAGGGTAGCGTGCGTTTGAAACCTCGGTGTATTCATGTTGGATCGCTGACTGTTTCTTCTTGCAGTTCGGGGTCATCTTTGAAGGTTCGTCGCGCTTGTTCGCTCGCGTGTTCTCATGAATTCGCCGCGCACAGAAGTTGACAATGAGCCTTTGCTTAGGTACCAACCTCCTCAATTCGCAAAGTGTTGCCATCAAGTTTGTACGCCGAGCTATTTATAAGAAGAAGGGTGGGGAAAGAGGGGACCGCCGGCAGTTGGGACGGCCTCAGCTCGGAGTATGATCGCTCACTCGCGCATTACTTGCGCAGGAACCACGCAAGAGCGATGCTCCCCAACTGCGAGACGAATATCGAACATACAGGGTGCTAGCTGGAAGCCGTAAGCCCGCGCGTCTCGAACAGCCGAATCTGGCTGCAGCTCCTCACACGCTGGTTCCTTTCTTTCAGCTGGTGTGCCTCAAGTCTACTTCTATGGCATCGAGGGACTGCACAACATCCTGGTCATGGATCTTCTTGGACCAAGCTTAGAGGACCTATTTGACATGTGCGGCCGCAAGTTCAGTGTCAAAACTGTCGTAATGGTCGCCAAACAGATGGTGAGGAACCCTAGCTCGATCGACGGTAGAAGTCGCCAGCTACTGATTCTCCATTACAGCTAACCCGCGTCCAGTGTGTTCACGAAAAGAATCTCATCTACCGCGACATCAAACCCGACAACTTTCTCATCGGACGACCGGGCACGAAGACCGCCAATATGGTGTACATTGTAGACTTTGGGATGGCGAAGCAGTACCGAGATCCAAAGACGAAGCAGCACATTCCCTATCGGGAACGGAAAAGTCTCAGCGGCACCGCGAGGTACATGAGTATCAACACCCACTTGGGGCGAGGTGCGGATCCTATAAAGACTGGTTTATTCCTACCATCTCCAAAGCCGCTGACGTTTGATTTTCCCGCGGCCAGAGCAATCACGGCGAGATGATCTCGAGGCATTGGGCCATGTATTCATGTACTTCCTGCGAGGGGCTCTTCCATGGCAAGGCCTCAAGGCAGCGACGAACAAGCAAAAGTACGAGAAGATTGGAGAGAAGAAGCAGAGCACAGCAGTCAAGGAGTTGTCCGAAGGTTTTCCAGGTTCGTTTGCTCGGCCCTACTAGCAAGGTGTACGGGAGCTCATCTTTCTTTCTTTCCACAGAGGAGTTTGGTATCTACCTCAACTACGCTAGGAAGTTGGGTTTCGAGGAAACCCCCGACTACGATTTTCTGCGGGAACTGTTCACCAAAATTTTGAAGAACTCTGGGGAGGTCGAGGATGGAGTTTATGATTGGATGCTGTTAAACAATGGAAAGGGCTGGGAGGCAAAAACGGTTCGTTTCTACCGAAGTCGAAACTTGTGGCCTCATTACTCAAACCTTTCTTGATTCATAGTCCAGTTTGAATCTGCTTTCTCAGGCCAATCAACCTCAAGGACACGACTCGGCGCGTCGAGCACTGCGAGAGCGCGAGCGTGCTGAACGACATGCGTCTCGCGGAGCGGCAGGGGTCGGATCTGTTCCCACACCTTCACCAGCACTCGTTCGGAGCGGATCGAAAACAGGTCACAATCCGTCCGGGTCGGCAACACCAGCTACGAACGCGTCTGCTATAGCCATCAAGGGCGTTTCGGCACCTGCGAAGCGGGTATCTGGCGCTCCGCAAAACCATCCTTACGCCTCAGGGACTGGAACAGGAATCGAACGCGGCGAGCCGGGCTACGGCGGCGTGGGACATCGCACGAGTCAAGCAAATCCTCAGGCCCCCATGTCAGCAACTCCCAATCATCAATCGAATGGCGATTATCTGGATGAGGAACCACCACGAGGTTTCTCACTTTTCCGGTTCTTGACCTGCCGTTGCGGCTGAGAAAGTCTCGCCGACAAGCCCCTTCCTCGCATTTCTTGTTCCGTGCCGCTAGCGCTGTTTACCTTTTCTTACCCGTTGAACCCTTTATTTCACTTCTATACCCTTACCGCTATAATCATTCCTGATACTAGTCATTCTTTCCCCGTTTAACAGCCTCCCTGTAGACTTATCACATGAAACGCATGACGCTAACGAACAGTCAACCTTAGAGGCGGAGAGCTTCGAACTGAAAGTTTCGATCGGAATCGCATTACCCGTCAAGGCAGGGCTTCGACTTCGCACAAGTCAAAAATCCTACATCTTAAGCTTTCTGGATGGAAAGCTCTCAGATCTCAAGGTTCAACCCCCAGGAATCGTGTTGCGAAGGGCTGGAATCTTATGCAACGACTCTGCACAAGCCGAACACACGTCATCGAATCCATCGTACAGGTACTTAATCTGCATCTACCCAAACCATCAAAATGATTGCGCGAAGCTGAATATCATACGATATGAAACGGAAGCGGCTGCGCGGCGGGAAGACCTCTGCGGAGACCCGTGCGGACTCAGCGGACTCTTGGGCCGTCAAGTTAAACTGACGCGCGCGACTTTGCTTCCTCCATCAATCCAATCTCACACTCTCCTCGATCGTGGACACCAGTAGGCAACCTTCTTTTCGCTGTACGCTGTTTCTTCCAAGGCCGTCGAATCATGAGCTGACGCGACTGCCAAGACGCCCATCACGATGGCGCCGTCTCTATCTCTCTGCCTGCATGCTGTGGGGCTGATCGTCGCGTATTCGTCGTATGGCGTGCTACAGGAGAAGATAATGCGAGGGACATATGGTATGCTAGGACTAAAGCGAGAACGGAGGAAAACGTGGACGTGCAGCTGATATTGGGCTTGTAGGACCCGACGCTCAGCGCTTTTCGTCAAGTTCACTTTTGATTCTGTGCAACAGGCTGTTCAGTATCGGAACCGCGATCATGATCCTCTTCCTGAGATCAGCAGGGAAGGACCGAAGAGCTGGAGCTTCGGGATTTAAGGCGCGCTTGCACCCCGCCAGTCCCATTTTCGCGCAAGTATTGTTCTCTTTCCAGGTCGATTAGGCTCAGGTGATCATCCATCGCTTTCACAGATACGCTGCTGTTGCTGGGTCCAATTTCTTGAGCACGACGGCTCAGTACGAGGCGCTCAAGTATGTCAGCTAGTAAGTGAATGTGGAGAGCGGCGTGTGCGTAGCGTTCGAGCTCATCAATGGCGAAACGCAGTACCACTCAAAGTCTGGCCAAGTGCGCCAAGATGATTCCCGTTCTATTGATCGGGGCAGTTATTTACAAGAAGAATCATAAGACGAATGAATGGGTCGCAGGAGCCGTGATTCTTCTCGGGTGCGAACTATTTCTGATTTCTCGAAGTGCAGCAGCTAACGCTGCGACGGTCTTGCAGATGCGCGACCTACCTCTTCTCCCAACCGCCACGCGTCTCCTCCAAGCACGCACCTCCAGCGTCCGACGCGTCTGCACTTTCCGCCGCGCTGGGGACCTTGTGCCTCAGCGCCTACCTATTTTTCGATGGCCTCGTGTCAACCACGCAGGAAAGGGTATTCGGGAAAAACCCTTCATCTTCAGATCCTTTCGGACCGGAATCCCCGGTGTTGGATCAAATGGTGCGTGCCAGGTGCTACCTCGGCTTTGAGAGAATGCTGATCTTAAGAGTCGGATAGATCTGGACAAATCTCGTCGCTTCAGGCATTGCTTTGGCTTCCTGTTTGCTCACCACAGCAGCGGGAACCCTTGGGCCCGATCTCCATCTTCTCCTTACCAGCCCAGCTCTGATTCGGGATGTCTGCGCATTTTCTGCTGCTTCGGCTATTGGATTAGCAATTCTGCTCAACACAATCGCTTCTTTCGTGAGGAGCTCTGTAGAGGCGCCTGCTTTGAGCTCAGAGCTGACATCAGAAGTGATTCTCAGGATGCCTTGACAGCGAGCTTGATTATGACTACACGGCAGTTCTTGAGCATTATCATCAACGCTGGCAAGTGTACTTCTGATTAGTTTGGAGCGAAACAGTTTATTGACTTTTCGAACTACTTAGGTATTTTCGGCAACTTTAGGTCTGTAGGCCTGGTTGGCTGGACGGGAGTTGCCTGGGTTGCGAGCGGTATCTTCATCAAGATGAATCGTCGTCCAGAACCAAAAACTTCGCCCGACTCTTCTTCTCTCCTTCAACGGAGCTCCAGGGCTGTTTCGGAGCGAAACCAACAATGTACGTCGACATGGAATTCTTTATGGCAGTCTCTAACACGCCTCCCATTCCCAGATATGTTTCTATACGGAATCCCCATCGCCTTCCCAATCTTCCTCGCTCTACTGCTACAAATCTTCGCTGGCGATTCCGCGCAATCAGAGGTTTTAGCGCCCTTCGTTGGAATCCAAGGCGGGCTCTGGGATGGGGAATTGCACGCGATGGCGAAGCCTAGCTGCGATAATTTGGGCGTTACAAAACCCTACGCGACCAAAGTTAGAACCGGCTTCGTCAGCTTTCCGAGGAGCGGCAACAGTTATTTGAGAAGTCTATTGGAGAGAGGCACGGGGTATCAGACCAGCTCAGCCTGTAAGTGCTTTATGCGCCTTTGTCGTAACCACAAGTCGCTAAACTGCGCTTGTGAACTAGATTGTGATCCTGCTTTGAAGCAGACTTTTCTCGGCGAGTGCGACTGGGACTCCAATTTCTTCGTGAAGGTACGCTAAGGCACCACTCGTGAATTTGTACCGCACTGAATGTTCCAAACAACAGACTCACTACCCAAGCATTCCTATCAACCTTCCGCCTCATGATGAGAACCACTACCAACAATTTGACCAAGCAGTGCATCTCGGTATGAAATTTTCTTCTGGTGTACCGGGAACATCGCTGACGCTGTGCCGTAGTTCGGAATCCACTCGACGCTGTGGCATCTTGGTGGCATCTTGAATACTCGCCATCTATTGACGGCCACCAAGACCACGAGAACAAGGTGGACATTGAAGAATTTAGTTGGGATGAGCGACCGCGCTTGATCGAGTACGCCAAGAAGTGGAGGAATCATGCCCTGTACTGGCAGCAGGCGCCGATACGAACTCATACGATGAGATACGAGGACTTGAGGGAAGACCCAATACCACAAGTGCGTAGGCGGTTTTTGGAAAACGGAGCCGTGCTGACAACCCTCCTTTCGCGTAGATGTTGACGCTAGTTCCCTTCATTCTTCAACCCGAAGACCGCCCCTCTATCCAAAGATTGACGTGTCTAGCTGAGAAGAGGAGCAACAAGCTCGAGCCGTAAGTCACTCCCTGCCGTGTCTTTTCTTGCCTCAACGACTGATTTGACGATCCGCAGATATAAATCCCGCAAAAGCGAAGCGTTTGCTACCTGGGCCCAGTGGACGCAGGAACTCCGAATGGAAATCCTCTACATCACTCGTCGACCTTTCTGCGCCTTTGGGTACGACCGCTTGCTAGAAGCGCAAAAGGGCAGCTTGCCCGAGATGAAGGACTTCTGCAAGAAGGTCAAGTTTGACATGAGTAAAGATGGGTTCTACGTAGCGGATGCACATGTCGATGAATTAATACCGCAGGAGGAGACGAGGGACAGAATACGGCGTGAGTCGATACCTCGAGTTTTGCCTGACCTGCAGCGAGCAACGCGCTGACATCTCTGATGGTCGTGATAGTGTTGAGGAATCCGGGGATTGCTCCGAAATAACATGTTGTTCATTAGATTATCGCATTGAAAGATTAAACTTATTCTGCATCATCTGGGACTTGCTTCACACACTTGCTTAATTTCGAGCATGCTGGCTAACGGGTCAATAAGCAACTGATTCCACAATTAGAACCTGCACCAGGGCGACACTTGCAAAAAGGTGTAAATTGGTTCTCCGGGTAGGCTGATGTTTAGTTGGTTTAAACCATCAGCACACATTGATACGCAAAATTGACGAGACTCCGACGGGTGTTCCGCAGCACGTCTGGCCAAATCCAAGTCAGGGTCCCTCCCGCGACGGACACCTTTCTGTATTCAACCCACCGACAGTACAACACCTTTCCCTTCCAAACTCCGACCAAGGCTCCGGAATGGCGTCGCGAGACGCGGCCCGTCGTCGTCAACCGCGCACCATCCTTACGACGGCACTCGCAGCACTCTCCGTTCTTTCCCTCGCCTTTCCCGCCGTATCAAAACGAACGCCAGCAAAGCGGGAGTATTCGACACACACGTACTACGTCCTCGAAGTCGATCCAGAACATTTGAGCGCGTCTACGTCGGCTTATGACATCGCCACAGCCCTCGGAGCGGAACACGTCGAGCAAGTCGGCGAACTCGAGCATCACTATCTCATACGAGCTCCTACTGGCCTGGTGAGCCAAGGAGAGCGCTCTTGGGAGTCAAAGGTCGCAACCGCGGTGGAAAAGCGCGACGTTGGCCGGGACCGAGTCCTCGAGCGGTACGACCTTCTCAGACGGGGAAGACTGGAAGTGGCTGGGTTTGGGTCAGGGAGCGCAGTGAATGTGCCGAGAAAACTCCTGGGACGGCGCTCGCACGCTCCTGTCGTTCGTTCACTCGAGCGGCAATTCCCAAGCCAGCGGGTCAAACGCGACCTCCCCGTCCTTCCTTCCGAACTGAGCGACACTCCTAGCTCCTTATCTTCGCGAACCATTCCTTTGCATCCGCATCGTCGTGCTCCAGCATCCTACAACCCGACTCGGCAAAGCGCCGTCGCCACTACATCCACCATCGTCGCCGATATGGCGGAGCTGCTGGACATTCAGGACCCTCTCTGGGGAAAACAGTGGCACTTGGTCAACGGAATCATTGAGCAGAACTCTATCAACGTGACTGGTGTCTGGCAGGACAATATTCACGGGCAGGGTGTCAACGTTGCAATCGTTGATGACGGACTCGACATGCATTCGGATGACCTTGCGCCCAATTTCGTTCGTTTCTTTTCGCCTCAGGTCACTGTTTTTAGCTAAAGATATTGAGATCTTTTATTTTTTCTCCCGTAAAGCACGCCGATGGCTCCTGGGACTACAATGACAACACAGCGCTACCCGAACCTCGTCTCGCCGACGACCAGCACGGCACACGTTGCGCGGGAGAAGTTGCAGCGGCGAAGAACGACGTTTGCGGTGTCGGAGTCGCTTACGAGAGTGGTATCGCTGGAATCCGTATTCTATCGGCTTCGATTTCGGACGCCGACGAAGCCTCAGCGCTCAACTATGGCTACCAAACAAACGACATATATTCCTGCAGCTGGGGTCCACCAGACGACGGGAAATCAATGGAAGCGCCTGGTCGCCTCATAGGTAAAGCCATGTTGAACGGTGTGCAAAAAGGTCGTGGCGGGAAGGGGAGCATCTTCGTCTTCGCCAGCGGGAACGGAGGCGCGAACGACGATCAATGCAACTTTGATGGATACACCAACAGTTTAATGTCGATCACTGTCGGTGCTATTGATCGAAAAGGACTCCACCCATTCTATTCTGAAGCCTGCGCCGCAATCATGATCGTCACTTACAGTTCTGGCAGTGGTGACTCCATTGTGAGTTATGATTCATGCTTCCAGTGCAACTCTTTTCAACTGACCGTACCTTTTGAAAGCACACGACCGACGTCGGCAAGAACAAGTGCACCGATCGCCATGGAGGAACTTCAGCTGCCGCTCCGATCGCTGCCGGCATTTTTGCTCTTGTTTTACAAGTTCGGTGCGTGGAATCCTAGGTGCTTCCGCATTTACCGCTGACTTTGACCCTCATAAACAGACCTGAGCTCACTTGGCGCGATCTGCAACACCTCTGCGTGCTTACCGCCGTTCAGGTTAACCCGAACGATCCTGACTGGCAAATGACGGCGTCAGGTCGCAGCTTCAACCACAAATATGGTTTCGGCAAACTTGATGCCTGGGCGATGGTCAACGCCGCTAAGACTTGGAACCTCGTTAAACCTCAAACTTGGTGGACTTCTCCCGTCTCGGTTTCGGGACAACAGCTCACGAGCGACGGCGTCGTCGCCACCATCGAAGTTACTCAAGCCGACCTCGAAAATTCCAACTTCGAGTTGCTGGAGCACGTCACTATCACAGTCAACATCGATCACCAGCGCAGAGGAAATATTGAAGTCGAGCTCGACAGCCCGAGAGGAATGAAGAGTATTCTTGCGAGACCGCGGCGGCTGGATGATTCGGACGCTGGCATTCCTAATTGGACCTTTATGACTGTTAAGCACTGGTTCGCATTCACTTCCTTCATCTGCCTTATATCAGATTGACCAAAATTTCTGCGTAGGGACGAAGACCCCGTCGGAATTTGGACTCTTCGCGTCAGGGATCGCCAGACGAACAAGAAGACTGGAACTTTCAACAACTGGTCCATGCAGCTTTGGGGGTCAACAATTGATGCTTCGAAAGCTCAGCTGTGGCGTATGCCGAGACCAAATGTCCAAGAGGAAGACGAGGAGGACGGGGAGGAGGTCGAAGACCCAACGGCTACCACAGATACGGCTATCAATGGTTCAGCAACCCCAGGTGCCGACGATGAACCTCTCTCAACTCCGGCAGCGACCAAGACCTACGTCAAGCCGACCGCGCACCTTCCCGAGGACCACAAAGAAGCGGAAGGCGAGGCGCACTCTACATTCGGCGAGCCGCCTGCAGTACCCACCGAAACGCCGTTTTCGATTGGAGATGGAGACTTTGAGGTCATCGGAACAACAGCTTCTCCTGGGAAGGCCGAGCCAACTTCGGTGGGGGACAGCGAAGCAGACGAGTACTTCGACGAAGACAGCCCGGGCTACCTTGCGGGCATGTCTCGACTTGTCGGCAGCTCTACCTGGCTATTCGTTACAATGGGGACAGTGATTGTTTTTGCTGCTGGAGTTTCTGCCTTCTTTATCTTGAGGAGGCGACCAGGTCGACTGAGCCGTGCGGGAGGTCACGAGTTCGCTCCCCTGGTGGACGAGGAGGATGGGCTACCGATGAGCTCTATGAGGAGGAATGGCGCATTGAAGCTTGGGGAGGGAGGACGCACCAGAGAGCTGTACGATGCTTTCGCCCTAGAAGGGAGCGATTCGGAGGACGATTCGGAGGACGAGCGGGCAGGTCCAAAGTCGCGTGTGCGAACCGACGTTGCTTACACCGACGATGCGGTTAGTTCCCTTTCCCCGGCCTCTGTTTGACATTGGTCTCACGCCAAAGCGCGACGCTGGTTTCGCAGGCGGAATATCTGGATGACCCAGCGACTCCACTCGCCACTTCGCATCCTGTGCACTCGACATCAGAGGAGGCCTAGGAGGCCTAGGAAAAGAAACGTCAAAACATATTGCACATATACCACCTCCTGCATTGGATTAGACGTTCACATAATTTTTCTCTCTTATGGCGAACACCATCTTGCACGTAAAAGTCTTCAACATAAGCAGGTATATACAAAAATTACTACTCAGAGCGGAAGTTGGCAAACCTCGCAATCCTCCACCTCTGGCCCTCCCTCCTGGATGTACGTACAATGAGGACAGCGTCTCCCTTCGGCCGCTGTTGACGCTCCTTCTTGCGACTCCGACGCCGCAGTTCGACGCGGCCGCCCTTTAAAACTGCCACTTTCACCTCCATTCTCCTCGACAGATGACGCGACGACAGTGTCGACATCCTTGAAACCCAGGTCGCCCCCTTCTCCAGCATCATTTTGGCTATGCCACCCAAAGAGGCCGGTACCGCCGAAGCCTTCCCCTCGCTTCCCTCGTTTGCGCTTCCCGTCGGATACAGAGTCATCCAGCTTGGAAAGATCGACGTCCTCGTTGACGGAGACCTCGAGAAGCTCAATGGTGGCGCCATCGTACAACCCGAGTGCTGCGACAGTGTGGTCGCTTTCGATTTCGTGATTGTTGTACCAGAGTCGCTGATATATGGTCGCAATGTCGAGCTTGTCGTCAATCTGGGTTGACGATCGATCCTTGCCTCAGCCATTTACAGCTGATAGACTAGGTCAAATACACACACCCTCATCTTGAGGTCCTTCACTGTGTCGTCTTTGAACATCGCAATCTTCTTCTTCTGCTTTGCAGCGGAAATCATAGGTTGGTTCTTGATCCGCTTCGATGCACGAGTTCCAGTGAGGTTAAGAAAGTTTTTCTTCTCGCTCGGGGATTCGATCACTTCGAGCTCTGACGATGGCGAACGTGCTGTTGAAGTGGAAACGTTAGCTCGCCGAAGCCGCAATTGAAAAGCGCAACTCACACTCTTTCCTCGCCCCAGTCTCGTCGATGTCGTTGCTGTTCAGTACCTTGACCCAAATGCTCGCCTCGGTGAATTTCTTTCGGCTACAGGGAGTGCGGTTATGGAATGCGATTAGTCTTGCTGCCTTCGCGGGCGAAACTCAAGTTGATTACGTACTGGTCTTCGAGGCATCCGTCGCAAACCATCGGGGAAGATTGCGCATTGTCCCCGTTCATCCAGATTTTGATTGGTGGGTCCGCAGAATAACTAGCACATAAAGAGAGATGAGCTAATGCATCAATCATTTGATCAGAAAGGAAAGGTGGCGTACTTTGACTGGAGCAGCTCCCATTCTTTCGCACCGACAGCGACGGCCTTCTGACGCCTTTGCAACTCCACATCCAGATCAAGGATCAACTTTTCGTGAGAACACAGAAGGACGCTGTTGATGAGTCTTTCCGGCCGAGGGGACTCTTTTGGTTTTTTCGACCATTTTCTCCAGCTGACCACCCATGCTACTCGGAAAACGGGTCAGTCACACTCACAATAGCCAAGCCAGGGACCTAACTCACGACTAGGGACGAGGTACTGTTCCCCGCTCGTACCCATGAGAAGACCATTGCTTCCGAGACGTGGTTGGTCGTCGAATGACTTGAAGACAGCCTTTGATCGCAATAAGCCATCAGCGTCAGCACTCAAAAACAACTCATCGTGACTCACCTTCTCCTTCTTATGCTGAGCCAAAACCTCTCCAGCAGATTGCGTCTCCCGCTCGAAACCCCTCCGACATTTGTTGCACGACTTCTCCTTCGACGAAAGCGGCTCCCATTCAGGGAAGAGCTCTTTTAAAACAGAGTAGGCCTGCAAATATTTCGTCAGTACTATTTTCCTTCACGCAATCAAAGAAAATGCGCACTGCTGTATTCAAGGTCTTGCGTTTCGACTCATCCGGATGAAGTTCGCCATGTGGGCAGTAAACGTCCTCTGCCCAATCTTGCGAGCTAGGGTCCGGGTCCTTGAGATCGTATGCTACATGGAAGCTAGCCTTTGGTTTCTGCCAGCCTATTCGATAAGTATCAGTGATGACCGTCTCGATAGGCGTGGATGAGGGAGCTCCACCATTGAGCCACCGCTTCGAAATCCACACTGCTTGGTCTGCAGTATGATCCTGAGCAGCCTTGAACTTGGCAACCCACTCTGGATGTGACTCCTCGTAGAGGCGATCTTGAGGGATGAGGACACACACCATATTCAGTACTCCTCGCAAACAAAGACTTGCGAAAGTCGGAATCGACTGACCAGCAGCGATACCCCAAACGCAATCTCGACATAGATCTCCTTCGACTCGCAGTAGCGGCTCCACCGTAACGCCTTGATCCTGTAGCGCTGTCACGCCGGCCTTGTTGATGACTTTGAGGAGTGAAGCCTTCTTGGGGTCGACCGAGCCGTGTTTGCAAAGGATGTTGCTGCTGTCGATCGACGGTCCAGAGAGATTGCTGTTGACTTGTTCGGGAGATCCAGAATCGCAAACGACGGTGGGAGTTATTGAAGTGTCCGAATCATCGACGACCATGTCTTCGTCAGGTTTTGGCGTTTCTTCTGGAGTCTTCGGACAGGCCTCGAGCATAATCTTGTTGGACTTCTCCAAGCTTTCTCCTTGCTTTGGAATGCATTCGACCTTGTCTTTCTTCGTCGACTCGGGCTTGAGCCCTGCGCTGAGCCAATGACGCAAGCTGGTCTGGTCAACGACGACGCTGTCATCCTGCATTGAGTGATAGAGAACGGTCAGATATACCAAAGAAAAAATCTGCGGTTCCCGGTGCACTCACGTCTTCCTCCGAGGCGTTCCAGCTGCGGTAGACGGCTCTCTTCGCATCGCGAGCTTTGTCAAAATCAGCTTGTACGGCAGCGACCCTTTGCGGTCAAAAAATCATTTAGTAAGTGAAGACCTGAGTTTAATTGGGCGGAGTCACTTGACCTGGTACTCGGTGAGCTCGCTGAGATGCTTGGCGTCGAGCTCTTCGACTTTCATCAGTGCGAGAGGTGGCGGCGTCGGTTCCGTAGATGCAGAGGTAGTTTCTTGCCGGGTATATACGAGCATATCTGAATGGAACGGATTAGCCACACAAGACGAGAGTTTCTTCAAATCAAGGAACGCAGTCTCACAGGCATCTTTCGATCTGGGTAAACTGCGACGAAGATTTATAGTAAGGACCCAAGGACCAGTCAGTAGACGAGAGGCACGTACACTTCTCCAGAAGATGTCCTCGGAAAGTCCGTCTTCTTCTTTGAACCCTTTTTCTTCGCATTCTTCGTCTCCTCCTCTTCGTCGTACCTATTTGGGTCGTTGAGGTTGTCGATAGAGCTGACAGTCTCATCATCAAAGAGGTACCACTTGTTCTTTCTACGAGTTGGCAGCACAAATCCACCTCAGTTTCTTTCCTTCATTTGAGCGGAGGTTGACTCTTTTTAGAAGGCTCACCTTTCATCGTGAACTTGAGCGACGTAATGTCCGCTATGTGCGCTCGTACCCTTGTGCATCAAGACACCTTTGAGGTCGTACCATATCTCGGGACGATCTCCACTGTTGTCTGGCGGAAAGAAAGAGCCCATGTCGAGCTTGAGGGGGTAGGAGATGGCGTGGTGGACTTTGCTTCGAGCCATCTCCTTGGCGTTGTACACGAAGCGTAGGAGTGAGAAATGAAGGACCTGTAGGAGGGGTCATGAGAGTGATTCACCATGACGGGAGAAAGTAGAACGCACGGGAGGGAGCGAATTAAGACTGCAGTAGCGGGTGGCGTCGCGCTTTTTATTGCAAGCTCCGCAAAAGTACCTGTGACGATGCGAAGAAGTTCAATGGAATGAGAGGGCGGAGGCTATTGTAAACTGAACAAGTGCCTCGTGCTTACTGGTTGTCGCCGTCGAGCGGTTCCTCCTGAAGACTTCGCTTGATGCGCTCCTCGAGCAGGCAGTCCTTCTGCGAGATGTGGAAGGGGGGCGGGAGTGAATGGCGATATGGTTATCTAAAAACGTTAAACCTTACGGAAAGATTAATCTCGAGCTCGCGGAACGTCTCTGGCCTTTCGGATTTGGTCTTGCAAAAGTCGCATTGCGTCCCATAAGTTTTCGTGCCCTCAAACTTCGAAAATCGTGAGCAAAGGAAATCAAGAGCTCAAACTGGCATAAGAGGGAACGAAGTAAAGTACTGACCTGCTTCGAAACAAGCTCGGAAACGTCCATCGCCCCAACTCCCTCGCTTGCAGCCCTCGAGCCCTGTTTCTTGAACTCGTGATCCAAAAGGTCCATGAAGAGTTTGCTAAATTCTTGCGAGTCTTGTTGTTCCGTCTTGTCGAGCTTTAAAGCAGTTACGAGAGGTTCTGGGTCGTACACTGCTTGGTTTGCGCTTTGTAGGAAAGCGAAGAGGACTTGAAGTTGAAAGAGGGGCGAAGTCTAGCAAAGATGACTTTTGGTCAGAAAGGGAAGTCTTTCATGATGATGGGAAAAGAAGCAACCTCGACGTTTCCGTTCGCCGGTGGGAGGCAGGAATAGACGCCAGAGCGGAACGTCTCGTCCTGAAACCAGACCTGCGAAGAGAACGAATGCGGTCAGGGTCAGTCGCCTGCTCTATACACGTTTAGGCAGATTCCAAGGCGACGAACCTGTAGGAAGCTGTTGACGTAGCAGGTAGCGCCCAGATTCTGTAGGGAGGCTACATCAGCACTTTTCTTTGGCGTGAAGGAAATGATGACACGGACGCGAAGGCCGACGGGAAGGTCAATATCGCGATCATTACTCGGGTCTCCACCAATCTTGGCCGCCTTCTTGAAAGCTACAAAGGCTTTTTCTGTCCGTCCCCAAAAGTAGCTTATTAGCTCTCGAGAAAACTTCCTCAGGCCGCCGCGGGACCAGCTGGCCAAGATGAGAAATCAACTGACCAGTTTCCTCCCACTTGTCCTGCCCGAGCCAGTTCAAACACCTCGGGTTATTCTGACAATTATCCTTTGAGCAGACTGACAGCTTCTCTTTCCCCTTTCCCTTCCCCCTCTGGCGCTTGAGACTCGGAGCGGGTTGCGCGTTATTGTCCTCTCCCTCTCCCTCCGAATCCCCCAGGACGATCATCTCCACCGTCTCAATAGCTTCTTTCAGTGGCGCTGGCTGCTCGTCTGTCAGCCATTTGCAAGTGCAGATGCGGTAAGGATCTTCCTCGTCGTCCGGGTCGACTGGTCCAGAGAGGCCGTACGCGCGCAAGAGATGCTCAGAGGTCAGCTCGGATGGAGCAACGGTGGCGGCGAGATCGACGGGAAACGATTCCAGAACGTGCGCTGATGTTCGCGCTCTCTTTTTCGGTGGCATCAGGGCTTGCAAAAGGCGCGCGTGAAGGAAAGAGAGAAGTGGGGCAGGTCAGGCTGGCGCATTGGCTGTCTGTGCGTCCGCCACAGCATCCGAGCGACAATTTTTGTGGATCTTTCAACTTTGACTCGCCGAAGCTTGACTTTACTGAGCTAAATCCATGAGTAGCTACCGTATACGATACAGATCCAAATTGAGGCAGCGCAACTTCGCCGAACGACTCGAAATCGTCTTCCGTGATTGTGCTATGCTCGCGCCCACCATTACGCACTATCAGAAAGCATTCTGAAAAAACTGATCAGGTTACAACCCAGACGCTAGACAACTGCCGCCCTGCCACCATCCTACTCTACTCTCTTGCAAAACGCCGCCTCCTCTGGCCTCCTCATTACTCGTTGAGGTTCTGCGCGATCCAATCACAAGTCAGCGCTTTCGCACTTTTCGAGTGCACCAGCGCAACAACTTACCTGGAACTGGGTAATAATATCAGAGTGAAGAGTGTTGAGTTCTTCCATGATTGCTTCTACATATATCAAAGAGAAAGACACCGAAGCGCATCAGCATTGTCCTCCACCTTCGCACACGGGGAGAATCTCGCACCTTCTCCAGTAGCAGGGTCCAAGAACTTCATCTGCTGAAGCCTGAACCAAAGGTCGTTTGTAATCTCGCGAACCTTGCCCCAAGTGAGAGTCTCCGACTCGACGGCCTTAGTTGTGCATTCGTAGTAGGTAACGAGCGCCTTGAGCATGCCAGTCTGTCCCCATCAAAATTATTCGTCAGCACGTTTTCTCCAAACGCCCTCATTTGCACAACGAAGTGAAACTGACCGTCTTGTAGAAAGGACAATAACGATCGTAAACCGAGATACCATTTTGCTGAAGGAAATCTTCCTTGATCAAACGAGCAACATCCAAAGTAACCTTGTCCGGTTCTCCAAGCGAACTCTTTCCAACCAACTGAACAATCTCGGCGAGCTCGTCCTCCTTCTGCAAGATTTGCTTCGTGACGTTACGGTAGTGAAGGAAGTCGGGCTCAGTTCGCTCGTAGTATGGCTGCAGGACTCGTGTGCTGAAAAATGGGAAGAGAAGGCGCAAGTTAGTTGACGCTGAGTAAGCAGGAGGCGGATAGTTTAGGAGAAAAGGCAAGTAGGGAAGACGCACTATTTCGAGTAGGAAACGTTCCAATTGACGGAGGGAAAATGCTTGCGCTGAGCGAGTTTTCTGGTGAAAACAATCATCAGATTGGCTCTTCGTCGCGACCAAGTAGCAGGATGAAAAGTCGGAACTGACTTGTCAAGGCCCCAGAAGACCTGAACGATACCGAGAGTAGCACTCGTGACGGGGTCTGAGAAATCTCCACCAGGAGGGGAAACGCTATGTCAAACAACACGACACTCGAGTCAGCGTTCTGTCCCTTCGCGTAGCACGATAAGGGAGAATGTGGCTTACGCTCCAATAATAGAAACAGTTCCAGTCCTATCCGGACTTCCAAGACAAGTGGCTTTTCCAGCTCGCTCGTAGAAGGAAGCAAGTTTCGCTCCAAGGTACGCTGGGTAACCCGAATCAGCGGGCATCTCAGCAAGACGACCGGAGATTTCACGAAGAGCCTGGAAGATTCATGGAACCAAGTGGTTAGTTCGGTGGAAAGACATAACTCGATTTGAAATGACAAACTCACCTCGGCCCAACGACTAGTAGAATCAGCCATCATAGCGACGTTCTTTCCTTGATCACGGAAGTATTCTGAAAGAGTGATACCGGTGTAGATGGAAGCTTCGCGAGCTGCGACGGGCATGTTGGAAGTGTTGGCGACGAGACAGGTACGCTTCATGATGGGCTCTTGTACTCCGTTGAGGTCCATCGAAAGCTCAGGGAACTCCATGAGTACTGGTGAGATAGAGTTGTTTTAGATAGGACGGTTGAGAAAATGCCGAAAAGAAGGGAACCGTCTAGGTGAAAGACGAACCTTCGGCCATTTCGTTACCGCGCTCTCCACAACCGACGTAGATGATGATGTCCGAGTTAGAAAACTTTGAGATGGCTTGAGAGATGACGGTCTGTCACCGAAAGATGGATCAATTAGTGCCCTTGCTTGAGATGAATCCTATTAAAAAACGGGCGACTCACCTTTCCGCATCCGAAAGCTCCAGGAATAGCAGTCGTTCCACCTTGGACACAAGGGAAGAGAGAATCGAGAACACGTTGACCGGTGAGGAGGGGGAAGTCGGCCTGGAGTTTCTCGCCGGTTGGACGAGGGGCGCGAACGGGCCAGAGTTGAAGCATGGTGTGCTTTGTCGTCTTTCCCTCGAACTCGGTCTCGAGCACGATGTCCTGGTGATTTGAAGCAAGAGTTGGTCTCGCCTCTGAAAGACCCGGAAAAAACAAATCAAAGAGTCACGCACGGAAACGGCGTAAGAGCCCTTCTCAGCGATATGAGTGATCGTTCCCATTCCCCTCGGGTTCATCATGATCTTGTGCTCGTTAAGGAGCGAGTTCTCATAAACCTGACCAAAGATATCTCCTCCACTGATGTGATCACCAACTTTGAAGTTGACGGGGGTGAAATCCCACTTTCGCTCGCGATCAAGAGCGGTAGTGTTAATTCCCCTAGGAATGTAAATCGATTTCGAAAGCTCGGCGATTGACTTGAGTGGTCGTTGGATACCGTCGTAGATATTTTCCATGAGTCCTGTTGGTTCGAAGGAGGTCTCAGCGTCGAACTTTCTCCGCTGTCCCAGGGGAGGTACGAGGGTCTGCTAGGGACGAATGACGATGAGGGACTTACCAGGACCCAATTCGACGGAAAGAGGTTTTCCAGTCTTGAGAACTGGGTCACCAATCATCATACCCGAAGTCTCTTCGTAGACTTGGATTGTAGCCTTATCCTGGTCGATACGAATGATCTCACCCACGAGCCTGCGCCGATTCATCAGCGCTGCCGGCACAATGACAGCGATTGAGGCGAGCTTACTCGTCGTGACCGACACGAACGAGTTCGTACATGGCAGCGCCAGCCATGTTCTCGCTAGCGGACAGAGGTGGGCGTCAGCTTGAGGCTGGGCGGTCGGGTGTCGGGGGTGGGGTGAAGCGGCATGGGACGTGGTGGAGGTGGCGAGAGATGGGCGCAAGGAACTTACGCGACTACGACTGGACCTGATACGCTGAAAACTGAGCCATAGGACCCTTCCTTCTCAGAGTCTAAAGATGGGCAGGGCAGGCAGGAGCGTCAGGAGTCGTGGACGTCGAGCGGCAGGGCTGGCGTAAGGCAACAGCCAAGGCCAGCAGGAACAAGTTTGACTTACTCCTGATTTCAGTGTTGCTCTTCTGCTTTGCGTTCTGCATGGCTCCACTCTGTGACGCCACAAGGCATCGTGGGTGCGGTAATCGTCAGCAGGCGAAGCGATCAGCGCGGGCAGGACGAGCGTGGGCGCACCATTTTGGCGTGAAGTAGCTACTTGAGAAAGCAGTTAGCAGTCTGATGGAGGCAATAAGGAACTTTGAGCTACCTTGCGATGCCGTGGATGTCCAACGTGCGAGATGACCTACCAGATCATCACCTTCCGCGAACAATTCGAAATCAATAAATTCAGCCCCAAAAAGATGAAATATTCGACGGCCTACAGGCGCGCGAGTAGTTTGCCTCCTCGTCGCCGCGACTTGTTTGTGCCATTCTTCGGTCTTCGGTAACGGCCACGCCCCACGATGGCCCGCGAGCAATCTTCCCGACCGCAAAAGTACAATAACATAGGCGAAGTAGGTCGGTAAGTCAATCCCTTGTCGCCGCCGCGCTCTCGCTTCCCTCACTCAACGAATCCAATCCCAACCCGCAGCGTGACGGGCGTATCTCCTCCCCGCAACGTCCCACGCGACTCTGCCGGCTTCGAAAAGCCAGGAGCTTACTTTGATCCTCCAAGCAACGGCAAGTCAGCTTCAAAATCAACGCAGAGGAATCAAGCTTCGAATAAACCGCGACAGAGTGCCGCTGCTGCAAACAATCAAAAGAATGGCACGGCTCCCGCCGCTCCCAGAGCGAGGGAACGGCCAGATCTTTATACTGAACTCGGTGAACGAGGAAGGTACGTTCCCCTTTCGTATCTTTCTCTATTTTGCAGAGCGCGCATGTCGACACTCGATCACCCGACCAAACAAACAAACTCGCGTAATACGATCCCAGTTCCAGCTGCTGACCTTTCGATCCATCAAATCGTAGAAAGACTGGTATAAGAGCTCCAGTTTCGGCACGCGATGAAGACGGCTACGAAGACCCAAACGACTTTCTCCTCCCACCTTCCCCACGATCAACTCATCCAACTCCAGCTCCAAACCGTACCGTCAAGAAATCAAACCTCTCCAACACCTCAAACGCCAACAACAACAACAACTTCTCTTCCCCAGCTCGTCAATCAGCCTCTGGATCCCCCGCGAATGCAAATCAAACAAACAACAGACGCGGAGCGAATGGTTATTCGTCCCCTGCTTCGGCTAGTAAAAAGAGAGCGAGGGAGGAGGAGGAACAGCGTAGAAGAGCTTGGGATCAACAAAACAGGGATGAAGAAGAGGAGGAGGAGGACTATGATCAGGGTCCGATGGACTTTGGAGGAGGAGGGTCAGATGGGAGCGGCGAGGGAGGAGACGATATGGAAGTCGATGATGGTCCGTCCTTATCCTTTGCTCCTTCGAACCCCTACAAACCAGAGCTGACCTCCTACTAAACAAAAAAAAATCTCCCTTATCGCAGGCACAACAACGACTCCAGCGACCTTCCTCCGTACCAACAACAACGCCTCATCTCGAAGCAATCGTCCCTCCACTGGACTCTCAGCCAAAGCTCTCGGAAAGCGCCGTAAAATTTCTCCAACATCAGACGAAGAGCGAGACGAAAGCGCATCCCCAGAATTGAACTACAACAACGACGTCAACTCAGACGAAGAAGAAGAAGAGGACGACGACATCATTCTCCCCGTCGGAATCTCCTCTTCGAACAAATCCCGCCCGAGACCTTCCTTAGCCAAGAAGCTTTCGTCGAATAATCGACGGACCTCCTCCGCCTCTGGCAGTCCCAACAAATCTCCCGCCGGTAAATCTCCACCGAAAGCGAAAGGCAAAGGCAAGAAAGTTGTCGAATCCGAACCCGAGGAAGATGAAGAGGAGGAGGAACAATACGACTACTCGAATGGTGGAGATGATGGCGGTCTTGATCCAGTCCAAGAAGGAAGCGAGGAAGAGGAGGAGGAGCAGGAGGAGGAGCAAGTTGAGGAGGAAGACCCGCCTCAAGGGAAAGGGAAAGGACGTCGTTCCACCGCTTCCCAGGGTAGTCCTAAACGAGCTACGGCAGCTGAGAAAGGGAAAGGGAAACAAGTCGAACCTACCGCGAAGGGCAAGAAGGGGAAGAAACCTCCTCTGGCTAAATCGGCGAAGGAGAATGCCGATAGTAAGAAGCGACAGAGGGAAGCAGAAACTTTCGATCCTGATGATGGCAGTAAGTTTCTCTTTATCTCCATTCCTTTGTTCGTATTCATCCCATTCCATCCCATCGGACTAACCTTACCTCCGATCTCAATTCTTTTCGTAGTACGTCGATCCGGTCGTCAAAAACTTCAACCATTAGAATACTGGCGAAACGAGCGAGTGATTTACAAACGAAGACAATCAGGTCTGGGCATCAACGCAATCGTTAGGATTCCGAAAGCGAGTCCGGAGCCACTCTCGAAGAAACATCATTCAGCAGTGAAAAGGAGCGCTAGCTCGAGGATCAAGAGCGAGTTGCCGGAGGAGGAAGGAGTAGATGACATGACGGATCCGGATGGGATTGTCTGGAGCTGGGAGGGCAAGTGTGAGACGAAGAGACGTGGGTTCACATCCCTCTACCTTTGATCGACTATAAACCAAAGAGCTGATGATGACACACGCGCGCTTTAGGAGTCGCTTTCACACAGAAGATGATGAACCCTACCCCAACACAAAACAACAAATTCTCATTTCAAAAAATCTACACCGAGCTCGACTACCTGGCTGGTGGGATCCTACAAATTCCTGCTGGTCAGCAGAAGCCGATGAAACCGGCCAAGGACAATTCTTATGTTAGTTTTACTCTCACTTCTTCGAGGAAAGATTTTGATCACTGACGAGCAACTTGATTGAGATCAGCTCTTTTATGTGATTGAGGGTGCTGTGAGCGTCATGGTGCACAGAGCTTCATTATCTGTAGGCCCGTAAGTCCATCGCTTCGATTTAATCCTCCGCGCCATCAGAATCATCAGCTCACGAATGACATCTCCCTGCGGCGTCTCCAGGGGTGGCACCTTCTTCGTCCCACGAGGTAGGAGTCTTCCCCTCCCCTCCCACCGCGTCTCATATCCGCTCACTCCTCTCTTCCTTCGGTCTAATCTCCTTGTTCTTCAAATTCTCAGGAAACTCGTACGAAATCACCGCAGTCTCGTCTCGCGATGCCAAATTATTCTTTGCCCAAGGAAGAAGGGTCATGGAAGATACAGAAGGAACCGCGAGGGCCGATAGGCAGGAAGATTATCAAGTTCAAGAGGAGGAAGAAGCTGAGGAGGAGGAAGAAGAGGAAGAGGAGGAGGAGGAGGAGGAGAGAGATGGGAGATAGGGTTTGGAGAGGCGGGCTTACGGTCCAATTGATTGGTTGGTTCAGTGATGGATTGATGTGGATGATGATGTGAGCGGTGGGTCGTTGTTATGTATTGGAGTTATACCCTTGCTAGACTTTCGGTCGGTCTTCGGGTGTATTTCGAGGGAGGCCTTTCCAACTGACTTGCCTTTGTGACAGGCGAGCGCTGGGGATTCTCTACCTACTGATTCCCCAAATTGAAGAATGTTCATGGCGATGGGAACCTGTCTTACCATTCGGGAATCCTGGAACAGTGCTGGTGCTGGGCTTCATCATTGTTCAAACTTGCGAAAAGCGCCAGTGGCGTATCGGAAGCATAATGACCTGTGGTACTGCTTCGATGAAGAGGAGGTGTGAAGGCTTTGGTGGAATGTATACATGCCGGGACCTTAGAGAGCTCTGATTATTTTCTGCGCGGATTGAGAGTCGCTAATCAACAGCACTATATAGCTCATAGGAGTAGGTATTGTTTCTGCGAGTTTTTGATGTTGGTTATTCGTGCGAAGACTACCACGTGGGCTCACCACTCGGCCACCAGATGAAAAACTGACCGCAGACGTCGACAATGGCAATTAAATGGAGCACTCGGCGATTACCTACAACAACAACCCCGAGCCTCCCGGCCTCCTTGCGCCTCATTTCACCATCAATCGGTGTGGTGTGTAGTCAACTCAGGTCTCAGGGGTGAGGCTGAGCAGGAAACTCATGGTTTGGGTCGAAACAGACTCCTACGGACCCGCGACGAGGCGACGAGATTGATTCGGGCTACAAGTATGCGACAGAAATAGGTGGCTAACTTGCACGAATGAAACGCGATCCTGTGTCTGACTGATAGTTGCCACGGAAAGTTGCCTGTCGGCCGCCAATTGCGGGTGTGGCTGGACGAAGGTGGACAGTCGCCACTTGTCGCCACACAGGTCGAAGCTCTGGCCAGCCCGTCTCTCCAACCTCTTTACGTCACTAATTCGTTACTGTTCAGGGGGGGCTTCATATGGTTAAATAGAGTTAGATCATCACGCCTAACTGCAACCGGGGTGTCAACAGGTGCCAACAATGGCAACTGAGTCAATCGTCTGTGCGCGACCGGTGCCTGATCAGTCGCGGCTCGGAGGCTCTTTTTCCATATCGTCTACAGAGCACATCACCCACGACCTTCTTCAAACTATTACCCTCACCCTACACACTCCTCGACTTCCTGGTACGACACCTCTGAACGACCAGCCGCCCGTGAGCTCGACGCGTAGATAGCGCCGACAGAGTGGCTTCGACTGTACTTGTTTACGGCCTCCGGAGTCCGGAGCTTCACGATCCTCGCAGGCAGGTTCGCCGACTTTCCTCCCCTATCAGCGATGGAATTTGTACTCATAGTCGCATTGAAGCTTCAAAGCCCTCGACCAAATGCTCGCCGTTCTTGTTCTCCTCGTCGCCTTCGCAGTTGGTAGCTCGGCACAATCAGCAATCGCGTACACAACCGTCTGCCCTCTGAAGGTAAGTCTACTGCTCATTAACATAGATCTGAACGCTTACTTGCTATTTGTACAAATTTAGAACACGTGTACCGGTACACTCTGCGCAGGCGGCTCAGACTTTTCTACCTCGTCAACGACTGGCCAATTCACCTGCTACTACGGAGCAGTTGCAGCAACGACTTGTTCTACTGTTCTATCTACATTGGTAAATACCTACTGCGTCTACAGCAACGTGCGCCAATTTTCCTTTCCTTTTGGCTCGGCCGCCTCCGCGTTCTCTGACTGACGGGACCACCCACCAAAAAACAGGCGGGAACTCTGGTGAAAGACATGGACGGCGGCTGCTGCGCCAAAACAGCTATTACTGGGTCCCGACTCAAATCCGCCCGAATGAAAGCTCGCGCCCTTGGTATCCCAGCTCCACCTCAACCTGGTGGCGCGTCTCGCAAAATCCATAGCTACAAGTCCCACGCATTTAAGCTCAAACCTCGCGCTATCCCGGCTCCAAAACCCAAGAAAGTCCCACATGTAAAACCGGACCATGCAAAGATCCTTCGACAACGCGTAGACGAAATTCGTGCGAGGAACCGCGAAGTGAGGATGGCGGGAATCGAGGAGGCGGCACAGCGGGCCCTCAAGGATCAGGTCAAACGGGCTTGAAACCCGTGGGAAGAGGTTGCTTGTGGGGAGAGCGTTTACCTCGCGATGATCAGCAGGTGTACACCTCCTCGCTGTGATATGCAGGCTGCCCCCGTACGTTTCGAAGCTCCTCAACACAAAAGGGCGACAGCTGACTTTATTCGTGCGCTTTGCCAGCTATATGTATAGCCAGGTCGTAAACCAAACCGCTGGTGTAGCGCCCTTTTTCCTTTCGCAAGGTCTACAATATCGGGCTCGCGAGTGGCGGGTGGCGACTGCCTCGACTTAGTTCGGTCGGCTTGCGTACCAGTGCTCGCCTGAAACGTAAGTGCATTCGATTTGGTGTTACCCTCATCGTCGAAAGACTGATTTGTCTTTGGTCCAGTTGCCTCTAACAATCACTGGCGATCTGGAGCTCGCCAATGTCGGAGGAAACACGAGTCGCCACCACCTCTGCCATAACATGGCGCGGACGACAAAGGCTCATCGCCCTGAGCAATGTTAGTCTTTTTGTGTTGTCGAGCTTATTTAAGAAGCGTGTCACTAACTCTTGATGCGCTGCCGTAGGTATCACTTCAGAGTCTCGTCCTGCTAAACGCCGCATTGGGCACGCATGATTTGGCAGAAAGATGCATGGTGGACTTATGATTAGGGGCTGGAGAATTCCTGATGGTACACGATGGTTAATACTTGGGTAGCTTATCTGCACAATACGACGCACACATTCATTTCAAAGTACATCGCGGCTTCAATAGAGAAAGCTTGGACAGAATTTGTCAAATAATTTCGAGATCATTCTGTTGAGTCGGAAGCAGACCTGCTTGTAGCAATGAAAAAAGAATAAGACGACCTGCTGATTGTGATGACTTTAAATTGACCGTCGCGCCCTGCTCCGACCATCTTGAATGCTGCTGCTCCGCACCGCCACTCGAAGCTCCCAACCGTACCGTACCCTCCTCTCCAGAGAACTCACGATGCACGCAGTCGCAGACTTTTGTCTCATCCCCATGTACGCCTTCTCTCTGCCTCTTGCCAACCCTCCACTCACCTCATGCACAGGGGAATCGGCGAGGTAGGCGGTAAGCTCCAGTCTGTGCCTAGGCTCCTCCCCACTTCTAATGTATCTCCAATAGTAACGAAATACATCGCTGAATGCCAACGCGTACTGGAGAAGTCTGGGTTGGAGTACAAGGTGCGGTCAGAGGTCTGCCTGGGGCGAAGTGGGGAGAGCAGGTGCTGATAGTTGGCGTTGAACAGCTTCATGGGTATGGGACTGGACTTAGTGGCGAATTCAGTGAGGTCATGAAAGCTATCGAAGCTTGTCATGACGCTGTTCATGCGGTGCGTGTTGGAATCGTTGCGCGCTGTCCGCTTTTGATGTTTCTTGAAAATCGCAGATGGGTTGCCCCAGGGTGGCGGTGAGTTAAATACTCCACCCTTGAGTAAGACGTTGGGACAATTGCTGATGAGCAAGGATGATGCAGACAGATATCAGGATCGGGACGAGAGTTGATAAAGAAGGTTCGCTAGGAAACAAAGTCCAGTCGGTGGTCGACACCCTGGCGTGAGTACTCTTTCTCTCCAAACACCATTGTAAGTTCGCTGACTCGCAAGAATCATTTAGAAAGGATAAGGCTTAGAGCTCCACAAAGTTTCGCAACGTCGGTGGTGATCCCAATTATAAGCAAATCAATTCCTTACGGCGCCGGCGCCTCAGGCGTTGAAATAGGAACCGCTGCTCCCTCACTAGCTACCTTCACGTTTGGTGATGCCTCAACTGCTTTGGCCCCCTCTGCCCTTGGCAGCCATTCCGATGGATAGTCGCGGAGCGTAACAATGCGCTTTCCTTTCCTTCGAGCGTCTGTTGGCCTCGTATCCAGTGGAATATCAGCCATGGAGTCGGTCGTGTCCTGACCATCATAATATGTCAGCCTTTAAATCATCTCCCACTTCGAAGCTCGAAACCAATACGCCAGAACGCACCTCGGCTTCCTTGATCATCTTGTCCAGCACATCCGAGCACCACTTCTCATTCATGCGATCTGTCGGAAAGAGCTCGCACGCAATTTTGACTTCGTCCTTGTCGCTGTCCCATCGTGGGCCAGCAATGAGCTTAAACTTGTGTCGGGCAGCGTCGGACGAGAGAGGAAGGCGGGAGACGGGGAAGGTGACGGAAACTTTGCGGTCGGCTGGGTGTACCTCTCCCTGGTAGTGCTGATGACGGACTTTGACGACCTGGGCGGCGGTTGGCTTATGAAAGCTTTTGCGAAATTGAACTGCAGGAGAATGGGGCGCGGGCTCAGTTTATTTGTGCGCCCGCGGCGGCAACAGAGATAAACGAACCGAGGTCTTTGAATTGGTATTGTTCTAAACGAAGGTAGTGAAGGAATTGTCGACGGGTTTCAAGTTTTAGGATTGTGTCGCGAGTGAGGGGAAAGTCGAAAGCTTGGAGACCCATAACGTCCATCGGGTCGCGGGGACCATCGCGATTGGCGCCACCTCTTGGCTTCGCTGCTGCTTTGGCTGAAGTTGACATGAGACGGCGGGCCGTGGGAAGCATGGCTGGGCGTGGAAGGGTTGGTGTTGGCGTTGACAGCCGCAAGGCCGGCGAACGATGGCAGGAAAAATATTCAAATTTGTTTTCACACAATTCTTCTCTCATGAGAGCCCCCTCAAAATAGCGCGCAGCAGCCATGCTTGCGCAACACAACGCAACGCTACTGCTGCCTTCGCAACGGCAACAAAAACATTCACCGAGCAGGACTCGTACAGCTTACAGTACAACCGCATCTCCACCGCACCTGTTAGACGTCGAAAGCGCGCACCTCTTTAGCTGAACGACCACGACGCCGAGGTCGACTGCTGCGCTCCTCTCATCCCATCTCGTCTCCTTGGTCCCCCTCTCCCCTTCTTTCCCTTCCTTCCCTTTCAATCCATCCGCCCTTCACACTGAATGTCGTACTCGCACGACCAGTACGCCTCATCCCGCCCAAACTTCGCCCCCGACGACCTGCACACTCCCCCAGGCTATCCACCCACAGATCAGTTCTCGCGCGACGACTTTGTCGGCCAAGACCAAAGCGGAAGGCGCGATCAGTACCCTCCTGTCCGCGATTCGGTATCAGGCGATTATGGTGGTTATGAGAAGAGCACAAATCCAATGACAAGGGGGAGTATCGCCGCTCAGGTGAGTTGAGTACACGCTTCGGCGAGGGAGTTGAAAGGGGCGCGCGTATGCCCTCGGGTCGCGCTGTACTACACACGAAGGATGAGAACCGTGATGCTGACATTGTCTTTGGGTTTGACGTCGTAGATGGCAGCGGAGGGTCAGATTCCGAAAAAAGAAGGATTGCGGATGTGGAGGGCAGACGAGCATGCTGGTGCCTTGACGCGAGGAGGTAAGGGGAGGGCTTGCGGCCGCATCTGCTGCTGCTCTATCATTCTGGTCATTATCATACTCGTGAGCATTGTTGCTTCCTTCCTTCGTGAGTTTGTTTCTTTCTTTGCGGCCGACCCAACTCCCCAGGCGATCGACAAACTGACGCCAGACCATGCGTTTAGTTTGGACCCGACCGCCAGATGTCACTTTCAATGGAGTCGAAGCACCTGCGAATGGCAGCGAAGTCGCTGTGCAGAGCAACGGTTTCTTGCTCAACTTCCAGCTGAACGTACGTCATTTTTCCTGTCCTACCTACTTCGGATTCCACAATTGACGTATGTCCTTCACTCAAAGATTGGAGTGATCAACCCGAACTGTACGTGACCAGCACCTCTCACGGGGACAGCAATCAAGTCCTGAAACTGACGCCTTTCTCGGGTTGAGCAGTTTTCGGAGTAAACTTCAAAGAGATCGAAGCCACCGGTGCCTATTCGACCGCACCAACGCAAAACCTAGGCGGAGGGTCCCTAAAGAATGTTGACATCAAGAAGAATTCGAATACGACCATTCACTTCCCATTCACGATCAACTACACTTTGAGCGACGACCCTACTCTCGCCATCGCCAAGGACATCGTTAGCAAGTGTGGGCTTTTGGGTGGTACGAAGGAGGATTTGACGATCGACTATACCGTCACGCTTCATCTCAAATTATTATCTACAACAATCAGCCCTTCGTTCGTCCTTCTGTTTTCTTCTGCGAGTGGTACCCGCTCGGCTATCTTAACCCGCGATTTGCGTCCACAGGTTCTCATCCTCAACTTCTCTCGAATGCCCACTCTCTGCCTCAGACCTCTCCGGACTAGTGAGCAGTCTAGGTGGATCATTAGGCAGTACATTAGGTACTCGGTCGTTGTCAGAAAGCGACGCTAGCAATCCTACCTCGCACGAGCGAGATTGGGATCAACTCGTATCAAATCTCTCGTGGGACCGACGACGTGCTCTGGTCGTGAAATCGCGCGAGATAGTAGGGATCGTGATGAGGAGAGGCTTGGAAATAACGGTTAAGAGCTGGGAAGGTAAGGATCGGAGGTGGAGATGATGAAGGAGTTTCGAGGCAGGAGGGAATGATGGGTGGGTGCTTCTTGTCTGTACATCTATAGCCGACACATAGACACTTTTTCGTTGCCTGCCAGATGTGCTGAGAAACCAGTATGCAAATCATCGATGGATGGACACTTCTGCGGTCAACTCGTGAGTTGTCGTTGAAAGCAGCGATATTATTGAGACAGCACCCGGCCTTTGTTCGAAAGTGGTCAGTTCTCCTTCTTTCCGTCAAAACAATTTTCAGCACATCTAGTGGTCTACTATGACATGGCTTTAGACACTTCTCCGCGCTGCACACGGCGCCGCGGGACGAGGTGGCGACTCAAGCTTCAAGTCGCCGTCTCCAGCTATCTCGCGCTTTCAAAAGCTCTCAAGCGGCGACTGAAGTATCACCGGCTCCGTAGCGTATCGAAAGTGTTTCCGCGAAGCTTGGGTATCTACGGAACGCACGCTGAGCGGATCTAACTCCAAAGTTGCGCGAGCCGCTGCAGCACGAGCTGTGCGAAGGGGGCACAGTGAGAGGGCGGTGAATTCTTCACACTTTTTTATCACTCCCGCGCTTAACTTGATTGGTCAGCTTATGAATTCCACGCAGGTACTACCTTAACACCGGCGCTGAGTTGCGGAGCATGCGAAGTGTTGGGATTGGCGATGACTATGCGTCCATGGCCATATGTACTGAAGCTGGGTTCATCTATTCTCGCGAGCAGGCACAGCATTCGGCATGTATAGCCACGACGGCGAAGACTAAATCCGTATAAGACCTTGTGAGTCGGTTCCACTCGCATAGGTACTCTGCAACCACTCACAGACACTCGACTCACCAGACTCCCAACCAACTCCAGCATCTCTTTCCCTGATCCTTCCTTCCCCTATATCTTCTTCAAACAACCTATCAATGGTCCCCAAGCTGATCGTCGCTCTCGCTGCGATGTCGCTCTTTTTCCCCCGGCTTCGAGCAGCACCCACAAGTCGCCTGTCGCGACATACTGTCGAGGAACGATTATCAGTTCCTCGATCCTGGCGACAGCTCGAGGAAAAGCCATCTTTGGATTCGACTTTTGAGCTCTCGATTGGCTTGCGGCAAAGCAATCTTCATCGACTCGACGAGGAGCTGAATGCAGTCAGTCAACCCGCGAGTAAGAACTAGTAAGCCACGCTGGAATGAATAAATTCCTACTTTTTCTGGGTCAACCCATCACTGACTGACACCCAAAAACTACTTGCGATAGTGGGAAACACTGGACGGCCCAGCAAGTCGCGGAGTTCTTTCGCCCTGCGGAGACAACCTCCTCAGCTGTCTCCGAATGGCTCCTTGACGCTGGCATCAGCAAGTCGAGCTTCAAGTCGAGCCGAGGAGGCCACTGGATGAAAGTAATGGTCACAGTAGCTGAGGCTGAAGCTCTGCTCGATACAAACTATCAAACCTACGTACACGAAGAAGGCTTCGAACGCATTGGTCAGTCTGCGATCCTGCAATTCTACTAACGTTAGGGCGAAAAAGAGGAAAATTTGCTGATACGGCTTTATTAATCAGGCTGCTCTTATTATTCAGTACCAAGCCATGTTAGGGATCATATTGAAGTCATCTTACCCACGGTACATTTGTATGTCGTGTGCTTGCCCCACGACGACGCTCCGCAAACTTTTGACTTACGATGTGGCGCCACAGCGACCGCCCCCACAACGATGGTGTCGTCAAGCGATCATTAATTGACGAAAAGAACGCAAAATTAAGCCATCCCCTCTTCGGGAGCGGTCCGAAAGCAGTGCCGGATGGCTTTGGGACTTCGGACCCAGCAAAGCACCTGGCAAACTGCAGTATGGTCACAACCCTCGATTGCTTGCGAAAGCTTTACAATATCGGAGATTACACCCAAACGGAAATCGAGAAGAACTCTTTCGGTATCGGTGAGCGATAGCTGCCCCGCCCTTTTGCCAGTAGGTGCTGACTTTTTTATTGCCTAGTGGAGTACACCCCGCAGGTGAGCCTGTTTCGAAGTGATAACTTAAACGCTTCCTCTAATGCTGATGATTTCATGTTGATGTTCTTTCTGCCTTGGCGAAAAAGACCTTCGTCGGTACCTCTCGCCTTCAAACGACTTAATAAAAGAGCCAAATAATCTGAACTTCACCTATGTCTTGCAGGATCGGACTTCGACCTCTTCGCGAAGCTCTTCAGCCCCGAACAAGTTGGTCAACGCCCAGTTTTGGCCAGCATCGACGGAGGAGAATTATTTCCTCAGTTTGCGAAACCGTCGAAAAAGCTTCAGGCCACGGAGGACACAAACTCTGAAGCCAACCTCGACCTTCAATGTGAGCTCATTCGTATTGTATCGTAATCGGCGTTCTTCATTGAGATTGCCTCACCAATAAAGATGCGATGCCCCTTGTTGGAAGTCTTCCTATCACTCTGTACCAGGCGGGTAACGGTGTCAAATTCTCTTCACCTGGAAACCTACTAGATGCCATTGATGGAGACTACTGCACAACGACTTCTGGAGACGATCCGTCCGTTGATGGAGTCTATCCTGCGTCGGTCAATTGTGGAGTCGCCCCGCGCGCTAATGTCATTTCAACTTCATGTACGTGACCTCAAGTTTACTTGTTCTGGATCCAGATCTGATCAATCTCAAATACTAGACGGGTTTGACGAGGCGGGCCTTACACCTCTATACGAGGTATAAAAACGTCTTCAGACTTGCAAGAATTTTTCTCACATGTTTTTCTTTCCAGGAACGCCAGTGTCTGGAGTGTGAGTCACATACCAGGGATCCAAGAGTTCAAGATTTTCTCACAGTGTCATACTAGATGCCAAGCTGGGGCTGCTTGGGACGACGTTCATTTTCTCATCGGGCGACAACGGCGTCGCTGGTAACGAAGCGGCAAGTACCAGACACGTTGATCTGGAAAGGCGTCCGGCTGATCATACCGTATCATATTCAGAACTGCTTGACCACCACGGGGGATCTCTCCGTAAACGGCACGATTTTCAATCCAGGCTTTCCGTGAGCCTCTCCCAATCCACAACAGGACAAGAAGTATAACTGACGCCTTGACCGATGAAGATCCACATGTCCATACGTAACATCGGTGGGGTAAGTACTTCAAAGCCATGCATTTAGCATTCTCTCACCATCAGATCCCGTTTAGAGCAACGCAAGTCCAAGAAGGCGCTTCAGTGGAGGCTGAGCTGCCCAACTCGGAAATTGCCTGTCAACAGGTCATTCTCAGGTGCGCTTAGCTTCAACCTCGATATAATTCAAAATTCATCCTGAAAGATTCAAGCACAGTTCGGGAGGCTTCTCAAATAATTTCCCTATGCCAGACTACCAGTCCGAAGCCGTCACTTCCTACCTGAAGAATTTTCCTCCTCCGTACACCGCAAAACAGTAAGCTGAGTCCCATTCTATTCCTCCGGCGCTCCAGCTAATGCCAATTTTGCAGATACAACAACACCGGGCGCACCCGTGCCTACCCAGTACATCTCTTCCGTTGCCTTCGCGAGATGTTTTTGACAAACTTACATCTCTTTCACCATCTAGGACTTGGCGGCAAATGGAGCAAACTACCCCGTGTTCATTCAAGGAACTCTCGGTCTACTTTATGGAACCTCGGCATCAGCACCGGTCGTCGCAAGTCTCATCACACTGATCAACGATGCAAGGATCGCTGCCAACAAAAGTCCCGTTGGTTTCATAAACCCTGCCGTAAGCAATTGAAGCTTATTGTTTGTCGGTTTCCGTCGAATTCACACAACATTTTCTCCCACTTGACAGATCTACTCTGGAGCGTTCAGTGAAGCTTTCAACGACATTACGGAAGGAGGCAACGCAGGATGTGGAACTGGCGGATTTTCTGCTGAAACTGGATGGGATCCCGTAACGGTTGCGTCACATTTTCCCTCAACTATTGAGGAGTCTCTGACAAGTCTGCCTGATCAACAGGGACTCGGTACTCCAAATTTCGAAAAGTTACTATCACTTTTCTTGGCACTTCCCTGAGTTGCGGTATACTTGCGAGCTCCAGAAGTAGGGATACAAGTTTCCAATAGACACTGAAAATACAGGCGCCATCAAAGTATGAACGGAAGATGAAGGGCTTACGGCTGACCTTATGGCTCTTCCCTTGAGCCTCGGAGCGACTTGCCAACACGATCATCCTGTTCCGTCAGTACTGAATGCGAGTGGACGTCGCCTCACCCCGCAAGATTTGGTTTGGCATTGAACTGTGAAGCTATCTGTGATGCTGGCGCGCAGATGGCGCCGCACTCGACGAAAAAGCGGTGTCATCGGGAGCCAGTCACGTTTGAGCGAAGATGGGCGTGAAAGGATACGCCAGGAGGCGCCAATCGTCTTTAAAGAATGTAAGCGAAACGACCGTGATAATCGGTACTTTGCCAGACTTCTGTCGTTCTTCTGACGTAAGGCGCCGGGGGTGTGGTCAAGGGGCAGACCATCCGAAGAAACGACATCAAAGATGGCGAGAAAGTGGGCCGCAATTTTGCGTGGATGTTGCGAAAAAGCTCTAGATATTTTCCAATTGCCAGGTCTTCTGCGAAAATCAGACGCGCCACCAACGGGCGTAGCCTCAGTGTACGTTCGTGGTTGACCTGCTGTTCCAGCGGGCATCTCATGAAAGCGCGCCCCTGCTGTAAAACAAAAAGGAAAGTGAGATCAGTAACACGGTCTCCAATTCTTGAACGGCAGCTCCGTACCTTTCTTACGGCGCTACTTCTCGTCTGTACTGGCTGTGCGAGGGGTTTTTCTCCCTCGACCGCTGCTCAGGCGGCCACCGTCGTACCATACCTCAACCTCAAGCCATGAGCGGGAGTAATCCCTGGATCCCACACACCTCCAACAATTTCTCCAACCTCGCCGCACACTCCTCCAGCGTCGACTCTGGGCCGGTCGATCCACCTCCCATCTTATTCATCGCCTCCTCCATTGCTCTCATCTCCCTCTTTTCGACCATCTCCAAACTCATTCCTTCATCTGCATGACTCTTCGCATGAGCCTCTGCCTCGACATCAACCGGCAATACCCTTTCCGCATCGAGCTTTCCTAACGCGCTCACGACAGCCCTGCACTCTGCTACAATTTCTGCCTTGTTTTCCCCAAGTGTTTGCAAGAGTTCGGTAGCATGTTTCGCGCCGGATGAGGTGGTGAGGATTGCTAGAAGGGAGGAAGCGAGGCCGCGTAGGGAACCGATTTTGCGAGCGAAGGGAGATGTTTGGTTAAAGCCTTGGTCGAAGCCGTGTTGGAGTCGAGCTTGTTTTCCGGTTGTTATGCCGTCTCGATAACCTTCCTGTGTATTGAAGGATGGCGTGAGTGGCGTTGGATTTTAGTGAGCCCGCGACGGCGACTCAAGTACGCACGTCTGAGTAGCGGGTTGACAACTTTGACCATTCTTGATCCGAGACTGTTGGACCAGAGTCGTCGTTCATCCAAGGCGAGTCGTCTTCCATAATGTAGATATTAATTTGGTTAGAAGCAAAACGAACGTGGGCCCAAGTGGGCCGCTGGCGCTTTCAGTTGATGCTCCTGTCGGGCCGAGCTTCCGGTGTGCCATAGACGAACGAATGAACGCGCGTACGTTTCGTTTCACTTAGTACTGTTTACCACCACAAGCTTTCGCTTTACCTTTTCTTTCCACTAGCGCCATTGCTCGCCATGTCACTCGACTACCTCGCTCTCACGCAATCGACCGTCCGGGTGCTGAACCTCACTCAGCGCCTGAGCGCAATGTCATTCTCAACCTTCCTCATCCTCCACTTCTCAGCGTGCGTCTCCTCATCACATCATACTGGCAGTGACTTTTCCGCTGATCATCCCACTATCCACAGCCCGATCGCCAGCGCAATTGCACCCAGTGGCAAAGCCGAGTCTCTCGCTTCAGGGTTCATGGTCCTCGGACGAGTCTGGTACCAAGGAGAATGGAGCGAGGCAGTCGTTGTCTGGGGCTCTCTGGCTGCCCATATTGCGAGTGGAGTGCTGGGGAGGGTCGCTAAAACGGCAGAGCGCAAGGAAAGGCGCAAGAGACGCAGACGCGTCGTCTTGTTTGATGCCGAGAATAGTGTAGGCAAGGAAGAGGAAATTGATTGGGAGAGGAAATCGCTGTTGGAGAAACGAGGAGGGGAGGACGAGGACGAGGATGAATTACTCAAGGATGAGATAGCGGCGTTCGAAGAGCCCTCCGCAACAATCTCGGATCCTTACCCGTCGAGGATTCCTACTTTCGACTTCCTCGGACCAATAACCCTCGTACACGTCGCGGGCTATATTTTGATCCCAATCACCCTCAACCACTCCTTCCTCCACCGAGTTCTCCCTTCCTCATCCCGCGTTCCCTATTCTTCCCTTTCCCCCACACTCTTCAGCTACTCTTACGTCGCCTATGCACTCTCCGCACCTTCTCATCGCGTCAAGTCTGCGATTGGTTACGCACTTTTGACCATCGTTGGCGGATACCACGCCATCGCAGGAATTAGGAAGCTGCTAGACCCAATGGCGCCCCCGGGATTGAGGCCCAGACGAACAAAAGAGGGTGGCGGAACGGTCAGGAAAGTGAGGAACCGAGGCTGGCAAGGGTTGTATTTGGGTGGCCTCGTTGGGGTGGGCATTGGGCTGGCCAGGCTGGCTGGAGAGGGAAAGGGAGTCCCAGAATGGATTGGGCGAAAGTACGAGGTCATCTTACAGCGATGAAAGCTCTTACGTATGCTCGAGTGGCAAATGCGGGATTTGCAGAGAGCTACAAGTCAGCGGAACCGTGTCGTAACAGACCCAAAGCGTCGTTACTCCGTCCTCCAAAGATTCTGCTAAAAAGTCGGTAATGTTCATTGAGTGTGAGTCAAGTCGCTTGATAAAGATGGTGTCAAGCTGTAGGGGTTGAGAAACACACGCTAGAACGCTGAGATGTTGGAGAGGAGCAGGATGGCGCGAAGGCTGTGCATGGTGGGAGGTAGATCGGATGAGCATAATTGAAGGACGATGAACATCCCAGATGGGCCTGAAGATGAAATAGGTGGAATGACCAAGTTTGATGAGGGAAAAAAGGTCAGCGACGCGCCCACTGATTTTTTCATTCACAACCCTTCTAATCACGTGGAAACTCAACAGTTGTCGGACAGCAAAACAAACAGAGGAGTTGCTCGAGAAGTAGTCTGGATCCTGGGGCAGGCGGAGCGACGACCGCGGTGGCGTTCGTCGCGAACACCCGGAAATCCGGCTGCTTGTTGGTGCGCTCTTCTCGATCTCAATCTCGATTGCCCCCCCCCCCTGCAACATGCATTCCTTTGGCAAATGCGACTCGAGGCCTTCCTTCTCTTGCCTATCCAGGACGCGATCGCGCCATCCCGGGGGTTCGAGTGCCCTCCCGACGGACGTCGGACGCCGACCCGCGACGCCACAAAGTGTTTCGACACCCTTTCACTTTCCCTGCACCTCTATATCTTGCTTCAGTCTTCGCTCTCTCACCCTTCCTATACTTTACCCTCGCAGTCCCGTCTAAAGATGAAGTTCACCCTGACTGCACTCGCTCTTGGAGTGTCCTCCGCCGCCGCACTTTCCGTCAACACTCCGACAAACTGGACAACATCTGGTCAGTGTTTTCTTCTTCGGCCTTGGAATTCTTTTGATAACGTATTCCTATTGGCTTCCCATAGGACCCGACGTCGTTACCTTCTCGTAAGCGCCGTCCACTGTAAACTTTTCTCGTGGCGACGTCTCGAGGCTGACGCTCCTGCTCTGACAGCTCCGTCTCCACCGACCCCAAATCATTTGCTGCGATTCTCGTAAACCAAAATGGAACCCTCGTTCCTTCTACCTTCACTTTAAACACGAATGTTACCACCAACACTTCGACCTTCACTGTCAAGCCGTTCGTTATTCTCAGGCGTTCAAGCTGAGATTGAAGGGTGCTCTTTTCTAACTCGTACTCTTCTCTACAGGTCGTCTCCCTTCAAGGTTGGGTCTGGCTACCAAGTGAAGTAAAGGCTATTCGAAATCTATAGTTTCTGGGTATAGACCTGACCAAAGTTCCCCTTTCGCAGCTTTGTGAAGGACAACAACTCTCAACACACGATTGTGGGTGACCATTTCATCTCGAGCTTCTCCACATGGTATTTTGAAGCTCACCTACTCGAACATGCGTAGCTCGCACAATCCAGCTTCGTACGTACCTGTTGAACTTCAGCGCCACCTATCGAACGCCTCACTGACACTGTCCTCCCACTCAGTTCAATATCACTGCTTCACCAGCCGTCGTGACCCCACCCGCCACCAATACCCCCGCTCCTGTTCATCCTGGGAGTTTCGAGTATCCCAGAGACGGAAACAGCTTCACCAACATGCATCAGCGCGAAGACGTTCATATCTTTTACAGTGGAGTTGATGAGACTGTCAACGGCACCTACTACCAGACTTTAGGTATCGACATTTCTCTCATTCCGACCAAAGGCAATACTCTCGCACCTCGCAAGGTAAAATACTCTCCCCTTGCAATGGCTCATCAAGTAAAAGAAGGGTCTAGAGCTAACTTCAAATTTTTTCGTAGCTTGCCAGCGGGTACACAGGTTCAGAACGATTTCCCATCAGGAGGAAGCGGGATTTCCAGAGCGACAACTGGATTGAGGGCGACTTCTGGCTAGGAACCTCGTGCGGATACTACAGTACGTCCAAGTATAAAATTTCACATCCCTCCCGCGATAGCTCATCATCTTACGCTCACCAGAGGTGGCCGTGGTCGAATACCAATTCGTGAACAAAGTCAATGCAGTCGCATTAGCCGGCAAGATCATAAATTTCCCTGCGGTTCTGACCCCAATCATCTTCATCAACTGCACCGTACCATCTGATCCCATCAAAACAACCCCCTTATCGGGGGGCTTCCGTTAGGGTCATCCGCTAGTCGTCCTACTCCCGCTCTCACTCCCTGGCAATCACATCCTGCTCCCACCCCACTTCCACTTCGTTTTTATTAGGTGTCGTAATTCTCCTCCTTATCTCCCAGCTGAAACGTTATCCGGTAATCTGCAGAGAGGTGATTTTTCTCCAGGGAATACTTCATGGCGTCCCTTCTACCCCGACGGACAGGTGGATACCAATTCGGATCTTGGCGAGGCCGCGGGAGGCCAGAGGCAAGAGTCAAGAAACAGTGATCTTGAATAGCCTCAGGAATGCTTAGAGCTTCTCCAGATGATCTCGTAGTACACCGGCGGCACAACGCGTCAGGTGCGACTCCGAGTCCATGGTTCGTTCTTCAACCCTCAACGAACTTCTTCTTCTCCGTTCTATTTACCAAACTTTTTTTTCGCCGGCTTTGATCGCCTCACTCCGCCTTACGCATGAGCGCCATCCACACCCTCCGCTGGCCAAGTCCAACCAAAAGTGTCCTTCTCCGTTCCACTTTGAATACCCGTCAACTTTTGCAAGATGCTCAAAAATCCTTTTCCTGCATTGACGCCATCTCCAATGAGGATCTTTTTGGTGGTCTCCGAAGAATCGTGGTAGGTGATTGATCGGATGGGAGTGATGGCCTATATGGTCAAATCAAAGTTGGTCGGTAAGTAAAATTGGAATTTTGGAGGGGAGGGGCTGGGCGAAGCAGGGAGGGACGGGAAAAGGAAAGACGAACCGCAGCAGTACCACAAGCGCAGACTTCTTCGAATTCTCCGTCTACGACCTGCTTGAAAGGAATGACCCTCCTCTCGATTTCCCATCCGAATGACTCGGCAATGTCGATGACTTGAGTTGTGGTTCAAAATGTAAGCTCTTCTTCATAGATGACGGAAACAAGGCCGGGGAAGGCAGGACTGACTAGCTTTGGTAGTGACCGACTTGAGGATTGATTCGGAAGTGGGCACGACGAGCTTTTTCTTTTGGGTAGGGTCGGACGACTTTGCGATGGCGAGGAAGTTGGAGGTTGAAAATTCTAGAATGGATCGTGCGTTAATGAAGACTCTGGGGGAAAGAAAGTGAAAACTATTCAAAAGACAGACCATCAATGTTGGTGCGAGTCTTGGAGTCGAGGTGAAGCGTGATGGCGAATCCAGCTTTCTTAGCTGCCATAGAGTGCTTGAAGGTAGGAGCTAAATTTCCGATGAAAGATAACGCTCAGTACGTCTGAAAAAACGCGGTCGACTCGGCTGAGCTCACCGTAGTTTCCTATAACAAACGCAGTCAGCGACGAAAAAACGAGCGACGAATAAGATAGATTTGAAGCAGGACACACCAGCAAGCTTGGCATGACCAACACCCATAGGAGCTGACCTATCAAACGTCTCGATAATGAAAGCATCGACAGCAGGTGCAACGGACCCAGCGGTTCCATAAAGACTTCCCGTCGGCGTTACGTCTGTTCGTCCCACACCCGATCAGCAACTCTCTCCGCTCGGTCGTACCCTATGTCAGAAAGAAAGACGTACAGACGATGAAAGTGAACTCGCTCGGAGGGCTCAGAATGAGATTAGGACCCGAAGCGAAGAGCAAAGGTCGAATGTACCTGCGCAACGTTGCAAATCAGCCATTCGCCGTTGGAAAAAAAAAAGTCGGAACGGCGAAAGAAGCGCACATGGAGCCAGAAGAACCATAGTCGGCATGGGGAGGTACCCATTCCAAGTTCTTTGCAACGGCCAAGTGGACACCTTCGAGGAACGTCGCTTCGGGAACCTCGGGCATGCAAACGACGTCGGCAGAGTGGTTGAGACGGGCAGAATTGTCCTTGGGTCGGAAGATTCGGACCTGAGTAGGTAGTTTGAGCAAAGTTTGAGTTGAAAATTATAATGGTTAGGCGAGCGGAGGGGAAAGCGACGAACTTGACCGTCAGGGTGACGGAACGCCTTCATTCCTTCAAAGACTGAGGCTCCGTAGCTGCAACGATTGTGTCAGTTCTTTTCATCTCCTTAGAGCAAAAACAACCGAACTTGAGAGCGACTGTAAGATTGAGTCACGTATTAGTATCTGATTCCTTCCCCGCGCTTCCCCAGGCGCTCTAGAGGAGAAAGACCCCCCATTTCCCACGTGAAGCTTAAGATAGGGCTCCTTTACCCACTCTACAGCCCCCCACTTTCCATCACTCCAAACGTACTCTGTCGCAAAGCAAGTGTGAGTCAAAGGCGAGGCGGTTTGGGTACCGCGCGCGGGGGGCGACGATAGCGCTCACTTGCGAAACCGTTTGTAGGGTAGAGATCGAAGGCAAGTGGCTTCGGGAAGTTTGCAGAAGGAGGAACGACAGTGGGCGACATTCTTGTGTTTAAGTTGTGGGGTGGAGGAGACAAGAGAGCGTTCGGCCCGAGCGCGCATTTTGGTCGATCAAATCCCGAGTGAGAGCAAACGCGCGACGTCGCAACTTTTGACTCAAAGCTACACCAGACAACTTTCACAATGAGCGATTGGGGTACGTAAACGCCTTCTGTGGCACAACGTAGCGCACTGCCGGCCCCCGCTGACCCTTTTTGTTTCCTCCTTTGTGTCGCTCAGACGCCTCCGACAACGAGGAAGCTGCCGCACCAGCTGCCGCACCAAAAGCACCTGCCCTACCGATCAAGAAGAGCAAATACGCAGATGAAGATGCTTCTGACGAAGACGTGAAGGTTCGCCTTCTTCTCTCTGCCCTCATGTCCCTCTTCCCATCAAAGTTAACCTTCGTTTTGGCAGGACGACTGGGACGCCTCCGACTCTGATTCAGAAAAGAAGGCCGCACCTAAGCCAACTGGACCAGCACCGCCAGTGCGAGCAAAGGGCATTACAAAGCAGAAGATTGCTGAGAAGGAAGCGGCCGAGAAGGCGAGGGCGGCGGAAATTGCGGCCAGGGTCAGTGAGCTCCCTGTTGCGTCGGCAGAGCTGATAAGCAGAAGTGAAGAGGGGAGGGGAGCTGACGTCGAGCTTGGTTGAACAGCGGGATGATGATCCACAAGCAAGGAAGGCGCGGGAGAAGGCAGCTATGCTAAAGGCGGACATGGCTAACGCCGCAGACCTCTTCGGTGGCATGAACGTCGGAGGTAAGTTCCTATGCTATCTGCTGCTATCTCACAATGCACACCAAGTACTGACAGTTCGTCTATGCCGGCCTCCGGCACAGAGCCCGACATCTTCTCCATGCGCTGTCAATCCCTCCCCGATTTCGAGGAATTCTCCACTCTCCTCGCCGACAAAATTCTTTCCACAAAAGGAGACCACCCACTTTACGCTCAATTCATGCTCCACTTTATGAAGCAATTGGCTGCTCCAATCTCCGGTGACGACGTCAAGAAGTGCGGTAGTGCTTTGACGACTATTGCGAACGAGAAACAGAAGGCGGCCAAGGATGCTGCTTCAGGGAAGAAGAAGGGTAAGGGAGCGGCGAAACCCGGGCTGGGAGCTAGTAAGACTGTGGGCAGTGGGAGGGCGGACACGAGCCTATACGAGGAAACGCTGGATGATGATTATGATGACTTTGTGAGTTTTCTATTTCTTCTTTTGACTTGATGCCATTTCGGGGTCTGGAGGGCGAAAGAAGGCTAATGTGGTGGTTTTCCTGTTTCTGCGCGCAGATGTAAGGGTCAGTAGTCAATACTTGCTGTGCCTACGTGGAATCCATAGAAAGCCCTTAGACGACGCTTGAGGAACAATCCTGTATCTTCCTCCCGCAACGGCATGTCCGTCCTTTGAATTCTTTGCCCGAGCAGCCAGCGCATATGTAGTTTCCGCTTCTGCACCTGAGTAGTCGTTCAGAGGGGGCAAACTGGACGTAGCCGCAAGCTCATTTGCTGCAACATTCGATGGGTCGGGGAACCTCGTGGATTTTATACGAGCATTACAGCATGAGCTCCGCCGGAAGTCCCTTTGTAGTAAGAAGGCATGCATGTAGAACGTACTGGCTACCTCTTCCAAGCTTGGAACACACTTTGGTACTGTATATGTGATCTATGTATTTTCTCACGAAAACTAATTATTTCTCCAAAAAGTCAAGCACGAGACCAAGCTTCCTGAATGAATACAACAATCCAATCTGATCCTTTATGCCAAAAAACTACCGCTACAAAGGAAGTCATCCCTACCCCACCTTTTCAGTACTTTTCTTTTCTGCATCCTCAGCCTCAATCAACATCCACAAAGCACCTCTTCCTCTCCCTCCTCATCGCGACCCTATCTTCCTCCTTCAGCTTCCACCCACGCCCACCCCCATCTTCCTCCATCACCTCGAGCTCATCAATACCTCTTTTTTTCGCCTCCGCTCCATTCCCATCCAGTATCATCTCCTCCTCACTTGCTTCCCACAATTGATCAAATTCAATCTCTATCGCCAATTCTGGGCCTCGAGGTCCAGTTGGATTCGGATGCGTAGTTGGAGCCGAAGCCGGAGTAGGAGGAGGTGGTATTGATGAGTTTGATTTCTTGGCTTTTAATTTTGTTGGCAAAAAAGCGGACAGTTCGGAAGGTGACGAAGGAGATGCCGGGGACGTCTTTGTTGAAGATGTGGATGTGACCGCGGGCAGCGAGGGAAAGAGAGTGCCTGGTACCGGGAGGACCCATAATCGTTCCCTTAAGCGTTTATGCCGCTCTCGATCATCTTCTATCCGTCGTAGGATGTCGTTGCGAGAGAATTTGGAGAGGGAGGAAGTGCCAGGTGGGGCGGAATGGAGTGACACTCGACGAGCTTCGAGCGAGGTGGTGATTGGATCTAGCACCTCAGCGTCGAGGAGACGACGAGTTCTCCACGATTTGATTACCTGAATGGAATTTGATTGAAATTCAGTGAGTTGTCGTGCCATGGAGACAGCACTGCTCCGTCCACCGCGACTCACCTGTGCCGCACTGCCGTAGTTTAAGATCCCCTCCCTAGTCTCCGGCACCACTAATTCCACCAGATTCCGCAAGTCTCTCGCAATCAAGTCCTTGTAAGGCATTCCGACCGAATGCTTGTCGAGTAGTGTATCCAGAAAGTACAGCAAGTTGATGCGCGCGTTTAAAGTTACCTGACCACATTCTTCGACTAAGCAATCCCAAATGTCGTCGCCGCATTTCGGACCGTGCTTGAGTGCGAAAGATGAAACTCGTTGTATGGAAGCGAGAGATGAGGAGAGCTTTGAGAGGAGCGAGATGAAGGTCACTATAGGAAAGGGCGGCGTTAGGAGCGAAGCTGGAGTAGTGGAAATAAATTGAACACACTTCGGACCTCGAATGGATCGAGAGACATGTCAGCCGAACGGAACGTGGCCAGCGGAGCGCAAAGATGTGGGATGAGAAAGAGAGAAAGACGCGCGCGACCTGTTGTCATATCTTGACGTTCAACTCTTACCAACTTAGTTACTTTATACCCGGATTCGGATGGCGTTCTTCACTAAAGTAGTCATCGGAGCAGCAGCAGCAGGAGGGTAACTAACTAACTTCATTCTCCCTTGCGCTCATCCCGTCTCCCTCCGCTCACCCTCATTCGCCCTGTCACGCAGCCTGTCAATCTTCTACCGCTCAAAAATCGAATCAACAACCGAGAAATTGACCTCCGACCTGAACTCTCTCGCCGAACAACTCACAAAACTCACTCCCCCATCAACCCAACCACAATTCGATCCATCGGGAGTGCCCCGACGTCTGCCGTTTACAGAGCACCTCAAAGCTCGAGTCAGTAGCACTACCACTCTGCTGGCGCCACATGATAACAGCTGATTCTTCTTGTGTGCGCTGCAGTGGAATGAGAAGCTGGAGTATGGGTTCAAGGCGGTGGCAGATGCGAGCTTGACGGACATTGCGACTAAGACTTTTGCCAAGGCGCAAGGGTTGTTGCAGTCGAGTCATGCGGAGCAGGGAAAGTCAGTGTAGATGGATGGGGGGCAGGCAATCAGGCGTTTGTTGTGCAAGAAGTAGGAGCGGCGACAGCCGCGCAGAGAGTAGGCATTCGGGACTGTGCCGGACGGTTGGCGGCCCCGCTATAGTGGCGAAAGTGTTGTATGTGGCTGGGAGACGACTGCTGCCGCCGAAGCCTGCGAGGCAAGGCAATCGGAAGATTTGTAGGGCTGGCAAGCGAAGGGAGGCACTATCGAGCGCCGCAGACATGAAGAACGGGATGGTTGGGCTGTGAGGCAAGGGAATGGATTTTCCCCAAATAACTGCTATCCGGGAACGAGGTGAGCAAGCTTGTGGTGCGTGTGGGAACACCCGGGGCTGTCCGTCCGGCGCCGCGAGAGCGCTCGTCGGACGTCGAGCTCTCGGATCTCGAGACTGAGTGGACGTCACCCGCGCGACATCACACTTCAAGGGGATGTGAGAGACGAAAGCAAGCTCAAATAGTCGGATGCAGTACCTAATGCTACAACAGCAGACCGAGTTTGGTCTGACTCCGACGAATCTTCGGTGCAGAGATTCGTCGGAGAGCTAATGGGGACTAAGACTTTCCCTACAGGCGGACGAGAAATAAAATGAAAGGGCATCTGAGATCAAGCTGATGTCTTTGACCTCTCTGCCTCCTGGATTTGCGCTTGTTCAGATTGCCTGCCATGGCATTTCAAAGGCACTGCCGGCTCGGGACCACGAAGAGCACATCTAAATCCTGAGTTGCGCGTATCTTCGCTGGTTGCGTGTCACGATCGTGTAACACAAAATACTAGATGAGAATGTGAGAAGACGTATCGATCCAGTGGCCACGGGTGCAAGTGCCCTGAATAGAATAGAGACGCCCCCGGCGACGCCGAGCACGATTCTAAGTCTTCGGAGGGAGTTGGCGAGGTCCATTCTGATGATTAACAGCCAGATTCGATCAGCATGGTTCTGCAAAAACTTTTTGCACGTGCGATATCGACGCAAAACAACTCACACAGTACCGTCTCTGTTCTGAGTGTCGACCTTCTCCCGAGCGATGTTTACTTCTTCAGCCGCCCTCTTAACAGACGATATCCGGGAATCGAAGAATAAAATCCCAGTCGTGATACCTACGGCGGATAAAAGCTCAAATAACGCAGACAAATTTGCAGCGTGGGCGAGGGCGGGGTATTCTTTGCGGACGGGTTGAACTTGGCTTGCGCTCGAGTAGTATTGTAACGCCGCAAAAAAGACCTCCGAGCCTAAAAGAATCCTGGCCTATATGTATCGAGGCTGAAGATCAGCTTCAAGGATGAATGCGGCAAAGGGGGTAGCGTACCAGAGTCGCGGTTTTCTCCAAACCAACCTGGAGCTTATCAAGCCTGCCATCGCCAGATGTTTCATCACGATGCTCGATGGGCAGCATGTATGGAGGGGATACTCCCGATTCCTTTGAGGCCATTGGTCTGTCGAAGAAAGAGGGTCAGTGCTAGGCGTCTCCTTGTCTGGGACCATGGCGCGGCCAGGTCACGGCAGGTCGTTTGCAAGCCCTGAACAGGAAAGCAACGAACCCGAAGTCGTCAAGGAAGTGAAGAGAGAAAGGAGGGACTGTCTCGTGGCTGCTCAACGTCCAACCCAATTCAAGGGTCGACAGGCGATGACAAGGAGACCCGGGCTGGTCGGACGCCGACGAACCCCGGCTGCACAGCAGGACTACAGAAAGTGCTCACCGGGACCAAGCGGCGTACACTGAGGTTTCATGGGTGCTGAATAGTGGGCGAAATGTTCGTATAATATTCATGGTGCGTTCGCTACCTCGAGGTAACGAAATGCCACCTGGCCGCCACCACTGCTCCAACCGTCACCGCGCCCATCAAGAATCCGCTTGTTGTGAGTACGAACGGACACCTTGTAACCCTCCCATCCGGATTCTCCGCCACCGGACATCTCCCCAGGCCCAACACACTCATGAATCTCGCCCCCACTCCTCTCTTCACATTCCAATAACTCTTGGCCACTCCATCCTCCCACCCATCCAAGATCTTATTCCTCATCTCCTCATCCATGTTCCCCAATTCTTCCATGCTCCATTTATCGCACACCCTAATCATCCATTCCATCCTCCTATCGATTGTGGCCACATCTTTTCCCGGTGCGATTTTCCTCAATTCCCCTCGTAATTTGCCCACGACCTCGATCGCTTCCCCTACGTTGTCCGGTAATCCTCGCTCGATCTGTCGACGAATACGATTGGCGATCCGTGGTCCTTTTCCATTTGTCGAAACCATTATTTGTAGAGGACCCCTTCGGACGATGGAGCCAAAGTAGAAATCACACTCGGGTGGGATGTCGGCTACGTTGACTGCTATCCTTCTCTCCCTACACATTTTGCAAATCTCCGATGACAAGCCTGGTGAATCGATTGCTGTAAGAACCATCTCGTAGCCTTCGACATCTTCGACGCCGAGGAAGTTTCGATCGTGGTAAGTTGGGACGAGTTTGTCGACGAAGATTCTTTGATGGACTTCCGGAGAAAGGCGGTCCAAAGGACTGATAAGGGTTACGATGGCGTCTGCTGCCAATAAGGCGGAGAGACGACCTGCTGCTACGGCGCCGCCGCCGATGATGAGGACTCGCTTCCCTCGCACTTGCCACGCGAGAATCAGTGATGCGCCAGGTTCGATAGGCGGGAAATCGGTTCCATCCAGGTTTCGTGTAGTCATGTATACGGCTTGAAGAGGGGTTTTCAGTTGCGCTCGGTCGGCCAACCTCAGCGAGCGTGAGAAGGGCGCTCACCGGAAGCTATCCGACATTTTTTGAGCTCTTGGCTGCGCGCCACTGAAAACCCTCCTGCTTTACAACCAATCCAAGCCCCACGATGTCAAAACTCTACGATTCAGACTCGGAAGAGGAAAAGGTTCCATCTTTCGGCGTCAACCAAACCTTTGCGGACAAATGGGAGGCGAAAAAGCGGCACGAGGAGCTGTCTAAACTTCAAGACAAGTACGGCAAGGACTACACTCTCAGCGACGAGGAGGATGAGGAGGAAGAATTGTCAGATGATGATTCAGATGCCGAATTCATCACGCCCCAAGTGGATGCTGCCATCTTGAGAACTTTGGCGAAGATTAGACAGAAGGATCCGACCGTTTACGAAGAGGGAAGGAACGTATTTGATGGTAAGCTCAATCAATCCTGCTTTTCTGTCATTCTCTCCTTTGCCTTTACTGAGTCGCTACCGGACTGAGTAGAAGAGGAACTCGGCTTGGCATCTACATCCACTCTCCCCTCCAAATCGTCCAAATCGTCAAAGCCCGTCCTCCTGAAGGACTACCAACGCGCTCGAATGTTACTGGACCCTACCGACTCTCTACCAGACCAGCCTTCCGCAGAAGGCTTCGCGCGAACTTTCGCCCAAGAGGCCATCGACTTGAAGGCAGAAGTCACAAAGGCGTTCCAGGGAGGCGAGAGCGATGATGAGGATGATTTGCTGGTGCCGAGGGAGAAAACTAAAGATGAGAGGGAGAAAGAAGACGAAGAGTATAAGAGGTTTTTAAAGGCCAATGTGGGGGATAGGGAGGTCGAGGATGCATTGGAACAAGAGGAGAAGTTCCTTAGGGAGTGCGTCGCAACTCCTTTTCACTTTTCTCCACCACATTTGTGCTGACAGTTTTGCTTGGCTACTAGCTACATCCTCAATCGAGGCTGGATCGATCGCTCAGGCAACAAATCTCGCATCCCGTCTTACAACGAAGTCACTGGGGGAGGATCCGGATATGGATCTCCACCACCGGAGAAGAAGGAGAAGAAGGAAAAGAAAGCCAAGGTCGTCGCAGAGGCTGAGGAAGGCGACAATGAGACAATCCCTGATCCAGGAGCGAACGATTCCGAAGACTCCGAATTCGAGGACCGCGCGGATGACTTTGAGCAAAAGTACAATTTCCGATTCGAGGAGGCGTGAGTCCATTCTTTGTTTTCATCCGTCTGCTCGCCTACCATGTCTGAGCTCGAGATAAACCTAAACAGTGCCGGCCCCACAATCACCACTCATTCACGTTCTCTCGCCGCTTCCACCGCTCGAAAGCCCACCGCCGTCGTCTCCGCCCGTGCCCGAGCTCGTGAAGCAGCCAAGGAGAAGGCAGAGGAAGAGAAGCGAGAGAGGAAGGAAGAGGTTCGTAGGTTGAAGAGCTTGAAGAGGAAAGAGGTGGAGGATAAACTACGAAAGATTCTGGAGGCGGCTGGCAGTGGAGCAGATGGACTGGAGGGAGTGGATTTGGATGGAGATTGGGATCCGGAAGAACATGATAGGAAAATGGCAGAGATTTACGGGGAGGAGTATAGTGGAGCACAGGTTTGTTTTCATTTTCAAAGCAGTTTTGTCAGAGGAGCACAACAGCTTACATGTTTTACTCGCAGGATGACGACTTCAAGCCGGCTTGGGATGACGATATCGATATTTCAGACTTGCAAGCTGCTGAGGACGCTGAGGAGGGTATGACGGGGATGGATGAGGACATTGCCTATGACCCATCAGCTTCGAATAAGGCGGATAAGAAAGCGAGAAAGGACAAAGGAAAGAGGAAGCGTGACGAAGAAGGATTCCCGATTGCTCTTTTGGAAGCTGCCAAGAATGGAGGAGATGAGGAGCGTAAAGCTCTTCTCGAGTCGATGGTGGATGAGTACTATGGTCTTGATTACGAGGATAAGGTGCGCTTTCGTCTCCCCACTACAAGGCCTTGTCATCCATTCGCTCATGTCTTGACTTGACGAATAGATCGGAGACCTCGCAACTCGCTTCAACTACACCCGAGTCGCACCATCGTCCTTCTCCCTCACCCCAGTTGAGATCCTCATGGCGACCGACACGGAGCTCAACTCCTACGTTTCTCTTCGCAAATATGCTCCATACCGTAAAGATCAAGACGGCGGCAAGAAAGCAAAAGACAAGAAGCGTCTCAAGGAGCTTCGTGACGCTCTCAAGGACCGGGAATGGGGAGAAGAAATCGAGTTGGATGCGGAGGGAGAGCCGATTAGGAAGAGTAAGAAGCCGAAATGGTCAGAGGAGAATGGTAGGGAGAAGAAAGAGAGGAAGGAGAAAGTTGAGGGTGCGGCGACGGCGGCGAAGAGGGTGGGTAAGAAGGAGCGACAGAGAAGGAAGGCGGCGGAGGGAGTCGCAGGGGAGGCTGGAAAGGAGGACGTGGAAGCTTAGTATCGGATGGGATTATATGATTGTAAGAGTGCTACATTGTCCCTGTACCCCTGCCTAGTAGGTGTCGCAAGGCGATGTCACACAGCTGGGGCAACTATGTCCCGTCTTGGTTTAAAGAACCAGGTGACCAGTCACCAGCCCTTTTGATCAACAAACCGCAAAATCGTATGTTTCATGCCGCTTCTGAAGCCTGCTTATACTAAGGAATGGGGGCCGCAGGATCAAGGGCTTAAGGCGAGGTGGGTCTAGGCGACCTTGGGCAGGGATGGCGGAGACGCGAGTGCGAGGAGGTTGAATGGGTGGAGGATGAGGACCCGGATTGAAGGGCAGCGTAGATCAGCCCTTCCTGCCCGAAAGCCTTTAAGGGAGAATAGTAAGAAAGAGAGCAAAGAGAAGACCTCCTATTGAAGCAGTTTGAGCTCGGATCACATTTCGGCGAGCAGCAAGAAATTCAAAGTGGCCAACAGCCTCGATACAAACCCAGCAATACACTCGCGATGGCACCTACGGAGCGGACGGACAAGGGAAAGGAGAGTGGGAGTAGTACTCTCCGCTCTCTGCGGCATTCGGCAGCTGCTACCCGCACAGCCAAGCCGCAACCGAAAACACGAGCGACAGCCTCGCTGACGGTTAAGGAGAAGATCGCACGCCGGGCCGCCAAGCCAATCATTCAAGGACGACAGTTCAAATGGATCAGTCCAGCGCAGAGGATGAAGGAAATGAACGTCGATTTGAGTCGCGTGAGGGATCGCCGCGAGATGCTCGAAGACGAAGCCGCCGCTGGAGATGATGAGACGCACTCCCTCTTCGCCCACGCTCTCGCCACTTCGGCACAACTTAACCTGTCACTTCCCTTTATCGCATTCTCTCGAGCCGTAGAATCAAAATCAAGGTCGCTGCCGCTCGTCATTCATCACCGCGAGGTAATTGTTCAGGCAGTATGCTCCGCTCTCCGAGGCCCTCAAGTAGACGTTGCCCTTTGCGGAGAACATATCATGGAGTAGGCCTACTATGCATTTTCTTCGTCCGCAAAAGTTGCTGACGCTACCTATCTTTATCTTCCTTGCAGCCTCTTACCACCCCTCATCACCGATCTCTCAAACCTCCTCCTTCCCTCCCTTCCGGTCCTCCTCACAACTCTTATAAACCTCACTGCGCCATCCCCACTCGTTTCAGCGAATCCTCAACTTCTTGGCCGCGTTTACGATGTCCTCGGAGCGCTGTTTCGCGATTTGGGCAAGGACATTCTGCGGTCCAGCGAAGTCGGCGGCATGGCAGACGTTTGGGAGCTAGTCCGACGAGGTCTCGGAGCTCCTGCAAGAGCACAGGTCGAAGAAATTGCTCCAGTCGCCATGGAGGTTGATGTCGTACCCGAACCCGTCGACGAAGACATCGCAGAGGTAGACGAGGACACGGGGGCCGCCCCCATAGCATCAACATCGACTCAACCGGTCCCTCCCCC